>JAIPRM010000652.1:0-10047 GCA_025469315.1 Stegophylla sp. TES_Ste_2020 | reverse complement strand
CGGTAACTGCAAATTTTGCCGTTTTTCGTTAATTTTTCGACATATTTTCACCGCGCTTGGAAAAAGTATTGGAAAATTGGAAAAATGACCTCTCTAAAGTACCATCTGGGTATGATTCCGGTTCTATAGAGATATTGATCGAAACTTTTGGTCCAGTATTTCTATACGAAAAAGTGTTTCCAGAAAGAGAAAAAAAAAGAAAAAAAAATAAACATCATTGTAAAATCATAAGCTTCTTCACTTCGTTCAGAATCTAAAATGAAATATGATCTCACTGACATATGTGTCTAATTTATCTAAAAAAATCTCAAAATCTACAAGTCAACTATTTTCTCTATAACCGTCTGACGTAAGAATTTTGATAAATTTGGTTAATTTTATCTTAAAGTACATACTTTAACGTAAATAAAAGAAAACTGGTTCGCCTAATTTTTTGAAACTTGGTACCTAGGTAGAGAAATTCATTTAGAATACTTTAGTGTATTAAAATTTCTTATGGACAAAAAATTAAACATTTTACAAGGGTTTGGTTGATAAAAATGTAAAGTAAAATAAAGTATAGACAGGAAAGCTGGACATACTTCGCTCTTTGGGTCAGCCTTGGTGGACGTATAGAATTTTAAAGAAACAATGAATCATTTCTTTAATAAGACGATTCTGAGCAAAGGAAGTTAATAATATCAACAAAAACAATAATCATTATTTTCAACACACCTACTAAAAGTATCTGACCCGAAGAGCAAAGAATATCTGTGATGCGAAGTATGTCCGGATTTCTTGCCTTTACTTTGCTTTGCTTCACTTTACTTTAATTTACTCTTCTTTTATCTAATAAATAAAGAATAGAAAAAAAATTATGAAAAAAAACATATTGGAAAAATGTGCAAATTTTTTTTTGATATTTTCATAATTTTCTTGCGCCAAAATGTTTCTTATATTATTGTCTAACTATGTTCAAATTTTCATAAAGTTTAGATCAAAAAACGATAGTTTCTGGATATTTTTTTGTCAAAATTTGGGTAGTTTTTCAAAAATAAAATTAAAGAACTGAAAAATTCAAAAAATGACCCCTCTAAAGTACCAACCAGAGACAAAGCGGTTTCAAAAAGTCCTTGATCGAGACTTTTGAACAAATAGATTAATATAAAAATGTGTTCACAGAAAAAAAAAAATTATAAAAACCCTAGCTTCTTCTCTTCATTCAGAATCTGAAATCGATGAAAGTACAGACAATATTATAAAAAATATTTCTAGTTTATTCACTTAAGATCAATAATGTTTTATTGCCATCTTATATATTTTTCAATGCTAAATACGATGGTGTGAATTAAAATTCACGCATATCAGTAGTTTTCTAATTATTCTATTTTGGAAATTCAATATTTATGGTTATTTTATTAAATACCGACTATTTTAACTGTTTTCGACTGTTATACTGGCGTAATGGTTCAGTTGTTAATATTAAAATGCTATGTTACCGGGTTTTAATCTTATCCTGTGAACTAAAATTTTTGCACTTTTTTCAACCTTGACTGACCAGAGGTGACCATTAGTAGCTAGTGCTATTCATGTAAAAGTGCATAAATATTGATTAACTATAATTATAGTTGCTTTATTTTATTTTATAATAATTTTTATATTTTGTTGTAATTTGAAATTATTTATGGAAACATGGAGTATTCATTAGGTATTTGTGAATATATAAAAATCAATTTTAGTTTTTAGTAAATGTTGTATGTGACATAATAATTTTTAGTTCAACCTTTAAGTTTGATTCTTGAAAACTAAGAATTATTATTGTGTATTAATTAAAGCTCCTCTCAGAATCGTTTTATTGAAGAAATGATTTAAAATTCAACACACCCATCTAAAGTATCCTACCCAAGGTCCGAAGTACACTTTTTTTTAAATATTCAACTTATCCAATTTATCATACATGCTCGGGTACCCGGGTATCGCAATAAAAACCCGTATGGGTGCCCGGAATGGAATTGCCAAAAACTAATATTTTTTTGCCTGGATTCAAGCCGGACACCTGGATCAGACCTGGCTCGACCTGAATAAATGGACCTTTACTTCCTTTTAAGAAAAATATTGAAAATTTTGAAAAACGACCCCTTAAAAGTACCATCTAAATACAAATAGTGATTTAAAAAAAAGATGCTAATCAAATCTTTTGGGAAAGTATTTCCACACAAAATAGGGTTAAGAGAAAAATTGAAAAAAAAAAGCACAGACATACTTGGCACAACGTATATTTTTTTCTCCTCATGTACTCCTTAATACCCTTGATGGATGTGTACAATTTTAAAGAAACAATAAATCATTTCTTCAACAAACACGATTCTGAACCAAGGAAGTAAATAAATAATAAAAAGAACAGCAATAGTAATTATTTTCAAAACACCAACCAAGAGTATCTGAACCGAAGAACACAGAATATTTGTGGTGGGAAGTATATCCAGCTTACTAGTCTAAATTTAAATTTACTTTTTGTGTCTAATAAGAAAAAGAAAAAATAATTAATGAGAAAAAAAGTGATAAAAAAATGTCTAATTTCTTTCACATTTTCAACTTTTAAGCAATATAACTTTTGGAATAGATGATAAAATTGTTTCTCTTTCATCATTTTTGAAAAAAATTAATTCTGTGAAATTTAAAGCTAAAATGATTAAAAAATAGTTTATGACGATATTAAAAAGAAAGTAACTATAAGTTGACTTATATATTATATATATTATATTGACCTATATTACATATATTAAATGATTTTACAAGTCCATTCACCTTTTTTTCCTTCTGTAAATGCTATTTCATATAGAAATACTTGTTCAAAAGTTTTCCCCATATTAATATACAAAGGCGACAAGCGTAAATCATTTGAAACAATGCTAATTTCCAAAAAGGCTAAATATAAAGCACCATCTGAAGTCAAAGTTTGAATAAAATATAACTGATTGAAGTTTTTGGATCAGTATTTTTAAACTCATAAGTTATTAAAGAACGGAAAAAAATAAAACAAAATTACTTCATTGCAAATTAATAAATTTCGATTCTGAGTGAAGCTTTAAGTCATACACAATAATAATTATTAGTTTTGAAGCATTGAACTCAAATGTTGTACTAAAATTTTTTTTGATAAAAAAAAAAAAAAAAAATGCCCAAGGTTTTTTTTCACATTTTTAGGTTTTCTTAGCCAAAATATTTCTCATATTATTGTCTACCTATAGTTAAATTTTCAAAAGTTTGCGTCAAAAAATGATGGTTTACAAGTCTGTTTTTTCAAATTACCTAATTGTAATTTTAAAAAGAAAAAAGAATATTGAAAGTTTTAGATTTTTAAAAACTGACCTATTAAATCTAACTAGAAGCAAATCCAGTTTCAAAATGTTGCTTGTCAAGACTTTTAGATTATTATATCTATATGAAAAAATGTTCACAGAGAAAAATAAATAAAAATAAACATCATTGTAAAAACAGCTAAAACTAGCTCCTTTACAAGTATGTTCATTTTTTTCCTTCTGTTAACACTATTTCGTATAGAAATACTGGTTCAAAAATGTCCCCCATATGGTGGTGAAAAAGAATGGCTGATTGTAGTTTTTGAATCAGTATTTCTAAACACATAAGTTTTTACAGAATGAAAAAACATTAAAATAAACACCATTGTTAATTAATAAGCTTTGATTCTGGGTGGAGCTTCAAGTCATACACAATGATATTTATTATTTTTGATGAATTGAACTTAAATTTTGTACTAAAAATTATTTTTGTTAAAAAGAAATTAAAAAAAAAATTTTACAATTGTTTTTCTCATTTTCAAAGTTTTCTGGCCCCAAAATGTCTCTTATATTATTGTCTATCTATGTTTAAATTTTCAAAAAGTTTGAATCAAATAAATGATGGTTTCCGAGTTTTTTTTTGTCAAATTTTGTGTAGTTTTCAAAAAAAAAAAAAAAATTGAGAAGTTCAAGATTGTACTAACTAGCAGCAAATCTGGTTTCAAAAATTTGCTATATAGACTATTAGATTTGTACAAAAAAAAAGAAAAATTAAATTAAATATCATTGTAAAAATACTAGCTCCACTCAGAATCTAAAAAATAGTAGTAATTACCCATAGTTTATAATTTTAACAAACACATAATTTAAGCTATGATTCATAATGGTTAATTAACTAAAAATTTGTTGTGTAATACTTCATACATAAAAAACTGCTGGACGTGATAACTAGAAAATTTTTTAATTGTTTCCGAGAGAGAAAACTGAAGTAGAAGATTGTATAGCGTATATTATTTACGTAAATATAGTTGCTGTAAAATTGAATTCTTACAATTTTAGAAGAATCATTTTTAATATCGTCTTCATCTAGGACATCAAGTTGTAAGTCAGGAAACAGTCGTCTAAATTCTTTATAAATTTTATCATCATGTGGTGTCAATCTTAATAACTTTGGATCAACTGAGCATATCAACTGAAATTAATAAAAATAATATATTTTAATTCATCTAATACACTAATTTACACTTGTAAAAAATCATTCATAGAGCTGACTTTCATGAAAATAATATCAAGTTTTGAATAATATGCGAGAAATCTTGTGGTAAAGGAACAAATTCTTATTTTACGTACAATTGACCAGTTTCATACAAATTTTAATTTTAAACAGTTATAAAAAAAAGTTGACTTAGAATTTACAATATTTTATCAGGTTTATTAAAAATATATTATGTAAGTAGATGAGGTTATGTTAAATTTTCGATAAATTATGTCAAGAATTCAAAATTGTACTGGATAAAATACTACATAAATACAATGTAATTCTAATATTCTATATATATCCCAAAGTGTTCAATCTTATCTGACAATTTTTTTGTATATGCATTTTAATATTGTTTATGATGGGTGAATATTTTTAGTTTCTAGTCTTATTAGTTTTGGAGTTATAGCAAAATGATTAAAATCAATTTTGAGAATATCTTGTTTACTGCATATTTTTACTTTTTTTACTTAATATTCTGCAGTTTCACCTTGTTTTTGAAAGTATTGAGAATTTTGAAAAACTACATAATCTCTTTAAAGTACCATTAGAATGCGATTTCTGATCTTATAAATTATTGTATGAAACTTTTGGACAAACATTTTTATATGAAAATTTTTCTATTAAAAAAAAAAAAAAAAAAACATCAATGTAAAACCAATAATTTTTATGCTCCATTCAGAATATAAAAATCAAAAATTATAAAATATCGTTTCTACCAATAACAATAAAATCTTAGGAGTACAATAAAAAATATTCTTACACAAAAAGTATTCCTTAATTTTCAGTAAAATGCACTTAATAAAGCATATTTTAACAATTAATAATGATGTTATTGAAAAACAGAATAAAGTCAATGTTAATGAGTTAAATATTTTGAGTACTCACATTAAAATATATTTCTGCGTGTTCATATGCTTTAATAGCCCACATCATTTCAACTTTACCCTGCAAACATAGTTATGTTATAACTTCTAACAAATATTAACATGAAAAACAAACACTCACATCATTTCCATATTCATCAGCTGGTCTTGAGAGTAAACTAGCTCCAATGGACAGCTCCGAAGCCCCCTGTAAACAATGTATTATTAATTTAACTATCTGATGCCCAAAGAAGAGAAACCACCATATTACATTTGAATACTTAGTGAAGAAAAAGGTATTTATATCAGTTAAGTTAAAATTAAAGTAGGTAGAGTTATGATAAATTAATAGGCAACTACTACAATGACACACTTTTCAGTAGGTACTTAGTTGGTAAATTTCAACCAAAGTATTTTGAATTGTATTTTGTTAGGAAGGTAATAGGAACTCAATAACTCATGTCACTTATTGAATATTATATTTCAATCTTTCATTGTACATCAATATCACAATTGTGTATTGTTCGGATAAAACATACCTAGTAAAGGCACTGTTTTCTTATTGGATTGTTGTGAGAAGTAATTTCAAAATGTAACCAAACAAACGAGTGGAGGGTTACAATGAACAACATCTGTTACGGCAGACATTTTAAGTAAATAACGAAAAAAAATTAAGACCAGTCTAAGAGTGTCATCGTTTAGTCAAAAGGTTTCGAGTCGGAGTGTAAACTGTGCAAACGAGTGTAAACTCGTTCTCGACCGCCAACACCACAATATAGTACTGTGTCAACGTCACACCGTCGAACAAAATTATAACGCGAAGACTTTCAGAGACCAAAACATATTTATTTGTTCATCCGACGCGGATTCAAGGTTATACTTACCACTCCATTTCCTACGTGCAAGTTGTCCATGTCCGTGAGCGATTTCAAATGCGATCAGTGTTCAATCGTAACGAGTCTAACACGGCAAAACGACGTAAAGGCAGACTAATGGACGACGACAATTGTAATCATCTAGTCTCAAAGTCTCAACAACCCAATAGACAAAAGCGTGTAGTCGAGAACAATACCATGTCATTATGTTACTATTGTACAGTTTGTGTACGCGCCGCGGCAGCGAATCCAAGACGCGTGATTGATAAGAACGCCACTACATAAAAACTGATAACCGGGTCACAATAATAATGATATTATCATGACAAAATAGATAAAATAGAAATGAGACAAAACAAATCTATTTTGTCATGATTATTATGTACCTACAACACATATATGTATATTATGTATTATAATAAACATATAATTTAATAATACCATTTATTTTATAATATAATGTAATAATAAAATCAATGGTAACACATAAATATACTAATATAAATATTATATGTATATATACATATATCTGTACACAATTTATAAATTTATCTATTTAACTAAAACCGCATCTATAAACCTTAAGCGGAACTCGGGTGATGACGGCCATCATAGCAATATTATTAAATTATTATATTTTTGAAACTATGAACATCGATGATTATAAATTATGTGTAAATAAATATATATATATATACAGGGTGTATCACAAAGATCTGACAATTTTACACTGGAATTGCATTGAAATATGTCAGATCTTCGTGATACACACTGTATATATACGTATATTAAATTATGTATAATTTGATATATTATTATGTATTATTGTCATGATCTTGATGTCAGATGAGTGTGATTTAACCAATGTAGGTATCATATTTTAATGTGCAAATAGTATGGTAATCGATGGATCATCTAAAAGTTTTGTAACACAGATAACTATCTACAGAATGCTATTTGATAATGGTCAGTGGCGGTGATCTGTTTTTAGAGTATTGAGGTAAAACTTATTTAAGGTATCCACACACCTTCCCCAAAACATAGTATTCTATTTCTGTAGACCAGAGACTAAAATTGTGTGTAGTACGACACACTTTGTGTAATACGAAATATTGGGTGTGTAGTACAAAATGAAAAAGCTGGACATACTTCGCACCACGGGTATTATTCGCTCTTCGGGTTAGATAATCTTGGAGGGTTAATAGAATTTTAAAGAAATTATGAATAAGACGATTCTGAACGAAAGAAGTTAATAATATAAAGAATAATATAATAGTTGTCATTTTAAACACACCCACCAAGTGTATCTAACCTGAAGAACGAAGAATATCCGTGGTGCGAAATATGTCTAGCTTTCTTGTGTTACGAACCCCTAATTATTCTAAGTATTATTATTATTATTATTACTATTATAAATATTATAAGCATTAGCATTGTAAGTATAGTAGTATGGTTGTACACAAATAAAACATGAGGGGATTTAATGCAGGGTAAGCATAATATTATTATTATTATTATTACGTCGACTATGTTGACTGAGACAGTCGTCTCCAAACAGTCAAATAAATACCACTTAGTATCACACATGACTCAATTTAATAAATTTAACAGTAATTAATACTTTAGAAGTCTTTACTTATTCAAACCCAATTCTTAAAACAAATCCAGTCTCCGAAAACGCGAACTCAATACGTTACATGTCGTTAGCGGAACAAACCGACAGAACGAACACAACACAAATTTAAATAATGACCTCATTAAAGTACCAATTAGAGGAAAATCTGATTTCAAAAAGTTATTAACCGAAACATTTGGCCAAGTAGATCTATACGAAAAAGTGTATATAGAAAAAAAAAAAAAAAAGAAGAAAAAAATAAACATCATTGTAAAAACACTAAAATGAACACAGTACCTAACAGTATAATATACAATTGAAATAAATTCCTGTAGGTACTTATAAAAAATTTTGATTCGTGGGTGAATAAACAAAACAATTTTTTGTTTTAACTCTATGAAAGATTAAAGGGAGACACGATCGACTAAAAATTATGTTGAAATCGATGTCCCTGAACTGTTGCTCTTATCCTTCTCTAAACTTTTCCGTTTCTCATCATCACATTCATTACAGTCACGGCCGGCTGTTAAAATCGCCGCCGCCGCCACGTTGCCAGCACTTTTATGTTTTAATTGATTATCGTTCTTAGACTTAACCGAGTGGTCCTTCATAAAGTACCAAATACTATGGGTAAAATTGAGTTAGGAGCAATTTATGAAAACATGAAAAATTAAGAAGCAAAAATGTGGAAAAATGAAAGTTGGACATCGAAATCGATAAATTAATATTAACGTACAAAGAAAATAGCACAACTGAATACATGTAATGAGATTAAGACGATGATTTTTAGGTGTAGCACCACTACAGCCAAAACAATCTATTATTATTTATAATATTATAATGTATATAGATGATAGATGACATTATTATTTTAGATTCTCAACTAAGTGAACAAGCTAGTGTTTTTACAATAATATTAATTTTAAATTCTGAACAAAATGAAGAAGCTAATGTTTTTACAATGGTTTTTATTTATTTTTATTTTTTCTGTATGCATGTTTCGTATGTCCGGCTAGTTTCCTTTTCCTTATTCTCTTATGTATACTTTATTTTACTTTTTTTTAATCTAATAAATAAAGAAAAGAAAAACAGCTAGACATACTTTCACGCCAAGGGTATTCATTGCTCTTTGGTTCAGATACTAATGGAGTGTGTGTTGAAAATGACGACTATTAAGGCTGGTACAGACGACCGATTTTCGGCGAAAAATAAACGTGTTCACACGAGGACTCGCCGGCCGACGATTTTGGTATTTTTACCACCTGGTAGAGTAAATACAATATTTACAGTATTTTTTCAAAAACTAAGATACACATATTTACATATGCGAATAATACAACTTACCGCAATGATACATTTCTGTTCATGTTCTACCTTGAATTACGTATGTTGAATTATTTTAAAATAGACACCAATGAGAAGTAAATGCTCACAAAAGGTAGTGTGAATTAACTTTAGCAGTGCCCAAACAGATTTTTTGAATTATCTTCATTGGCTTTTCACTATTTAGGCTGAGTTCACACGTGTATCATTTGGACATACAGTATCACCACTGCCGCTTCGTAATTGCAATTTGTTTTTCTCAGAAATACATCGATCGATACACACGTGTCGCTAATCAAAAGATAATTCCGAGAAGTAGATTTTATACACACGTGGCGTCCGACCACGTAATAATAATATACATTTTAGATTTTAATGGAGCGAAGAAGCCAGTTCTTTTTCAATGATACCTACTTCTTTTTATTTTTATGGAAACAGTTTTTCGTGTTGAAATAATAGGTCAAAAGTTATAGTTATAGCTCCCCCCCTATATCAATCCTATTATAATAGTCATTAAGTGATTCTTGGGTTTTAAATAAATTTAGAATAAAACTAAAAACGGTTTTTTGAGTTTAGAAACTAATCAACGTAATGAATAAAATCAAAAGTTTTTGGTTTTATTAACACAATTGAATCTTAAAATGTTTTATTGCTTACATAAACTCAATAGTCGTTGTTAAACACAATATTATAGTTTATATGCTACAGTAGAGTCCCGCTAATCCGGACTAGATGGGACCGAACTCTCTCCGGATTATCGAAAATCCGGATTAAACGAAATGACATTTTTTTTTGACTTACTAATTAATAAACACTATAAATAATAACA
>JAIPRM010000651.1:22715-42242 GCA_025469315.1 Stegophylla sp. TES_Ste_2020 | reverse complement strand
AACACTGAAGAATTGAGAAATTCAAAAAATGACCTATTTAAAGTACAATCTAGAAGCAAATCGGATTTCAAAAAGTTATTGATCGAAACTTTTGGACAAGTATTTCTATACGAAAAGTTGTACACAGAAAAAAAAAAAAAATAAACATCATTGTAAAAACACTTCTTCACTAGCTTCTTCACTTCATTCAGAATCTAAAATATGTATTCTTTATTAGATCGGTATTATAAATATTTTGGGAATAATGAAATTAAAATGGAACAGGTATATTCTTAAAACACAGAACAAAAAGCATCCCATTCAAAGTTTACTGGGACCAAGGGGACTTGATGCTCAATACAACTGCATTTTAAAGAGTACTTGCATAGTCACCGTCGGCCGTCACCTTACACTAAGTCAAATAAAAATAAATCATACAAACTTTGCACAAAGAAAATTATTCGCTCCTCGGATACGGCTTGGTAATACACTCAAAGTTAGTGGTAGTGGATGTAATCAAGTTTTAAGAAACGATCAGCCATTTCTTTCTTGAATTTTGTTCAATTAAGATTCCAAGCGAAGCTTTGGTCTATTATGCAGTACAATATTAAATTTATTGCTGCTAATCTTGTATGTATTGTGTATGAAAAACAAAATAATCCGTGTTCATTCTTCATTCTGTTCGTGAAAATTATTAATTTTTGTCCGTATTTTAAAAATTGTATAACTAAAAATCTACCAAACTAAATACATTATTTTAAGCAGACCTATAAGTGAGTAAGATCGTCTAAAATATTCAATCCTTGAAATAAATAATAATAAAGCCAAAATATCATTGAAATAATTGCGAAAATAAATTTGTCATTCTTTCTATTGATCAATCGTCTGAGCCGTAATTCAAGATAACATTAAAAAAAAAAAAAATCTTTAAAACAATTAGGAAATAGCGTGGACAACCAACAATTGTTCAGTAGTCAAAATAATCGTATAATAATCTACGTATAATTTAGACTAGGTTTTGATTCCCATCTGTTATCAAAAGTTTTAACACATTTTTCACAGAAGAAACTAATTGGCCCCTCCCCATCACAGTGTGCCCTCTCCACATCAACACAACTCTCTCCGTCCCTTTAATGCATAGTCAATTACTTCTTGAGGTCTTTAATTCATACTTCCGGTTACTACTTTCGTAACGGTCTACTTCAGTCACTATCAGATCCGTAACGTTTTTCGAGCTCAACTTGGCCTAAGAACTTTCACTTCAAAATTACTTCTTTAAAGTACCATTTAAAAGCTATTTCTAATCCATAAATTCACCGGATAAAACTTTCGGAAAAGTTTTGCAACGCCAAAAAGCGTAACACGTTCGCTCCACTCAGGATCTTAAACGCAACAACCTGTACGATAAACCCTTAATTCGTAGAACATACTATTTATACAATAATGTTGTGTACACTGTACACGTTTATTTTATTTTAATACGACTATGTCATCGTATTTTATTCACCATTAATTTGAAAAAGATTTCATTTATGCGACTAGATGACTCAGCAAGCCATTTCCTATAGAATTCGGCAGTGCAAGTGGTGCCTCCGAAGAATTTTTGTTCTTTTTTATAATAATTATTAACAAATAGTTTTCGTTTCCATACAAAACATTTATAATACGAATCGCTGTAGTGATTTCAATCTCCACGCCGCCTGCCGAAGTGGACGATCGTTTTACAAAGTTTTTTACAAAAATAAAAAAGAACTTAAAATTCATTCCGTATCTCAACGACGTCCATTCACGAACAGGGAAACTTACTAAGAAGTAGAAAAAAAAAACACAAAAACACTGTTTTTTTATCATCTAAAAATGACTCGAACTGCGTAGGCCATACTCACGAATAAAATATATGTGCTTTGGAAATTATATTATTAAAATATTTACGGTGCCCTTCACATCGATGTGCGCGCATTAATGGTCTCAAAAACAGAGTGGAGGAGGAGGAGTCGTGTACGATTCATGATTATTACGTATCGCGTCCCTTATTTTTGCTTGGATGTGAATTAGCGATGCATTCAAAACCAACGATCATCTGTATACACGTATAATAATAATAGACTGTAAGATAACGAACGGAAATATAATAATAATAATAATACGTTTATGGGGGACTCCTCTGGATAGGCATCTACGTTCTGTGATGTCCAAGGGAGAATACAAAAACTATGAATGGGGGGGGGGGATTTTAAATAAACAAGCGAAAAAAAATTCTCATTCAAAACCAAGCTTGTAAAAAAAAAAAAAAAACTGAGAACTAATTAACGACTGTTATGAGATAAAAACAAGCAAGCAAAATTATTATTTCTTACATTCTGAAAATCTGTTTTTATAACGAGGGGGGGAGGGGAGGCAATTACATCTATTTCCCATTTTCTGTCGGTCATTGGTAATGTCTCTGCAGCTGAAAACTTGTATTATCGTGACGAATAACTCCGAAAACCGTGATATGAAATTACCATCACAGAATAAAATTACCATTGAAAAATTGAGAAATTCAAAAAATGAACTCTTTAAAGTACCAATTAGAGGCAAAGCTGGTTTCAAAAAGTTGCCGATCGAGACTTTTGGACATACAAAAAAGTTCATACAGAAATAAAAAAATAAACGTCATTGTAAAAACACTAGCTTCTTCACTTCGTTCAGAGCCAAATATTAAAAAATTATGTTTTAAATTAGACAATAGAGAGTAATTTGTTTTTCAAACACCATATTATAATATTAAATGGTAAATTTGTGATATCTGAGTTCTTTGCACTTTAATAGTTATGTGCAAGTTGAAGCAGGTTTGAATTGAACCCAATAAAATCTAAATCAAGTGATATATTATGTACAACTTACTGTTTTATTTTTATTTTTATTTATTCTGTTTTGTGAAAAGGAGGATTGTCCACCCTATTTACACTTATGTGCTAAACTTACATAACATAACGAAATAACATGTTGCTACCCTTCTAAATACTCGCTCTAGTGATTCCAATGATTATTATCGTCCTTGAACCGTTTTATTGTTCCATCAGAAATATAACTGCGTTTTACGATTACATCATAATGCTAGGTATATAACGTACAGGGGTTCTAGGAAACCGGACGTTACACTTTAGCATTTTTATTCTTCCTTTTCTACACGTTGTGCGTGGGAGACACGTGCGTGACGACGAGTCATTGAAATATCAGACTTAAATAAGGTGGGGGAAAATTATGAAGATATTATTGTTATTATTTACTCGTTGCGAACCACCATGTCTGGTGAAATGCGATTAAATCTTCTTTTTTTTTTATTTTTCCAACCCGTAACAATAACACCCAGTATAAATTATTACTGTAATAATTAGTTTCATAATCAATTTCACGTGATATAAATTAAATTATTTTCAGTTTCCTGGTAGACGAAAAAAAAAAAAAACACATTTTATTAATTAAGATAGTTAATCATGTTTGTTTGTTCAGAACACTCATCAATCATTTGTTACACACTTTTTACCACCTAATTATTCAACTATTGCACTCGTTTTCGATAAATTATGATTAATATTTTCCCGAAACTGTTCTTTCGTTTTTAAATATTCTTTAAACGTAGTTTTAAATAATATTAAAAAAATAATAATAATAATAATAACACGACCATATTTTATAATATAGCCCTAGTGTCGGAAAGAAAAATAATACGTATTAAAAATTAATATCGCATTGTGTTTCATGAAACTCGACAATGTGTATGTTTATCTTTTATTATTTTTAATTTAGAGAGAAAAGTTTCTATGAGAAAATAACGGTC
Organism: Stegophylla sp. TES_Ste_2020; assembly: GCA_025469315.1. Classification (NCBI taxonomy): domain Eukaryota; kingdom Metazoa; phylum Arthropoda; class Insecta; order Hemiptera; family Aphididae; genus Stegophylla; species Stegophylla sp. TES_Ste_2020. The sequence continues at coordinate 38,440 of JAIPRM010000651.1, read as the reverse complement.
GAAACGAAGGGGGAAAATGTAATCTACTAACTATATATAAATTACTCATTTTCTCAAATTGAATTATGAAAGACTTTTCAGTTTTCGGTCAGAATTAACAATAATAACAATAATAATAATAATAATAATTGTGGGTTATAATGTTTTTGGCGTTATTGAAAATAAGTCGACTCTGCTACACGTTACGCGATATATATATGTATGTATACTTTCAAAATTAAATTAAATGTGTAACTTCTCTCCGTAAAGAATGAAATATCATAAAGGCTCTAAAAAACTTTTCGAATAAGAGGATTTAAACGATACACGCACACGCGTATACACCCATATACGAAATATTAAAAACATTAGTTTATTTGCATAGTAATCAAGAACTTCGTTTGACTCCGAGTCGCTCTGTTGTCATAAATTTATAAGCAAACTCAAATCCCGAAAGTGTTTGCGATATAGTAGCGCGTCTTAGTCCAGCGACGAAAACAAAATATTTCAAAGTACGTGCGTTAATTTCGCAAAGCGTAAAGTGTAGGATATAGAGAAACGATTACAGTCGTACGACGAAACGTTTGCTGTGCGGAAAACGAAGGGATCTCCAATAGCGCAACAATAGGCGGATGCTGCCTGACGAATGTACACGTGTTTAATAATAACAATAATGATGCATTTCACTTGTGATACCTTTGACATGGGCGAGACCCGTTTCCGCCAAAAATATGATAGACGAAAAATTGGTACGGTTATTGTATTTTGAACAAAAGAAATGAAATAAACAGAATATTGGTATTATAAAATATTTTATTTTCAGTGGTTCAAAAAATGTGTGCGAAATTAAATGAAATGTATGTTCACAATAGTAATATGATTGTAAAAAATATGTCCAAAATTAAATTAAATATGTGTTCACAATAATAGTAATATAACAGTAAAAATACGTGTCCAAAATATATTATAAAATCATAATAGTTCACAATAATTCAAAATTAAATATAAATTCACAATAGTTTAAAATAATTAATTATAGTTCCAATAGTTTCCTTATACCATTTAAAAAAATATCCATTGCAATTTCTTTATTTGCGTAACTGGTAATAGTTTCATGTAGTTTGTATTGAAGTTGAACATTGTAGTTGTACAAGGTCGCAAGAAACTCATACAATGTCTTTATTCTTTGTTATCGACATTTTCATTACTTATTGTAGATTGGATTTGTTTTTTTTTTTCATAGTTTAAGAAACCCTGGTTTTTAACGACCGTTATTATTATATTATATATGCCATGTTCAAAACGACCGTACCAATTTTCCGACAAATTCAAAAGTATACCTTTCCCTTTTCCGCCAAATCATAAATTGGTCGATTTCCTTTTCCGCCAAAACCATACTTTTACCTTTTCCGCTAAATGATATTTTTATAAAAATAATTTAGATACCACATTATATTTACAATTACCAATATTTGTTTGTTATTTTTAAATAGTTACCTGTCAATAGTTCTTATATAGTTAGGTTAGATTAAATTATTTAAAAAATATTAAAACATCATATAAATTTATATATATATATATTTTTTTTTTTTTTTTGGGGAGGGGGTTATTATGGGTATACATGTGTGTGTGTGTGTATATATTAAATGATTATGTAAAAATAAATATAATAAAAATTATGTTATTATAACATGCATCAACCTCGTCATAAATTACGTATTTAAAAAAAAATTACTTTACAAAATAATTAAATTAATTCACTTAAATAATTTGGAACGAGATTTAATAAATATCATAATAACATAATTTTTATTACATATATTATACTACATTGTTTATTTTTTATTATATTATATTTTTACATAAAAATTTCATATTTATTATATTTGACATTTGTGAATTGTTTTTTTTTTTTTTTATTATTATTATTATTGATTGTTTTGTGTTATACAACTATTATAGATTTTAAATACTTTCATAAAGTAATATCTAAATACATCATTTGTGAGTAAAATTAATGTAAGCCCCGTAAATTTTTGCCAAATTAATTTGCCGGTAAGGTAAAAAAATTTACCAATTTTTAATAAATGTTTAAAAATATTAAACAAATGTTGGTAATTATTCGTATATTGTAAACTATCTATCATTTGTCTGAAAAGGGAAAGGTATAGTTTTGGCGGAAACCGGTCATGCCCCTTTGACGTTACTATTCTTAATCACCCTGGACGTATGCTTCACTGACGGCTCGACCTCCACTCGACAACATTTGTGTACGTTACCCGTAGGCGCAACTGGATCTAAATTACAGGTAGTGCTATAATTATTAAAACTTTACCGAACCGTAGGTCCTATTCTTCCCATTCCATAAATCGCACCAACAATAATTCTCACCCCATGACCCATAGCCCTTTTGAACACACATTTTAAATATCTAAGGAATTTAATAACTTCTATTCATTTAGCACCTATAAGACTTATATATACTTGGTATTATTAACTTTTTTAAATCATTTTTCACTTCAAAATAACATGTGAGTTTATAATATAAACTACTGTGTAGAGAAGATAATATTATATCACGTCGTACAGATATTATTATTATTATGTATAAACAATACTCATAGTGTTAAAAATATGCGTGTAAATACTAATACGATGCGTCACTAATATTCTAAATCATTGGTGATATTTAATGTGTTAATAATGTTTATTATCAAACCATTCAACAAATCTAAAATAAAGTGTTTCAAAAAACATAAATACTTAAATAATGAATTTAAACAATTAGAGCATTAGTCGGATAATACAGTATGAATACTGATGTAAAAATTAAGAACTATGGGGGCATTTTTCTTTTGGTGCTACATTGGTGTATGAGGATGCCATAAATTCTATCTAGCACCTCCTCCCTGTTATCATATATTAATGAACCTAAATAACCATCGATAACATTTCCACATGGGTCATAAAAGTGCACTGCAGATATACGAACGAAACCACTATAAATTATTATAATCATTTCTATATTTTGATAAATGAAAACTGGCAGTCACCAGTATAATAATTATCGTCAGTGACATGGCTGGGAATTACTTTAATCGGGGTGCAATTTTTTTTTAGATTACTTTTAACGTAATCATTTGTTTACCTATCTGTTGCTCTTTACTTTTTCTCAATTCATTGTCGGAGTGTAAGTTATATCTCAGTTCACAATATTTATATATTTATATTATACATATATATTTATTATCGCGTACGTTGAATGCATAACTAGTTATAACTTTTTCATAATCCAATACACTCTGTTTATTTCGTTTTTCAATCACTGTCAGCGATATCTTATCTGTTTTCTGGGCATATAAATTTAGGTTTTTTATGCAGCAACAAAAGTAGTAAAACCACAGAATGTTTTTAATATTAACGTAACAGTAGCGCGCTACAATAAAATCACGACCACAGGGGCGTCGTTTCACATGTTTCGTGGCATGCAAAACCAATTTAAATTTTTATGTGATTTTGAATAAAAAAAAAAAAAAAACGATATTTCTCGTGAAAATAATCAGTTTTATATAAATCTAACTTTAAACGCTCGTAAAAAATAATTACTTAGCCAAGTGTTGAGACAATTTTATCATGGGCAAAAAAAAAAAACAAGTGAAAATTTTTTTCTTAAAAACAAAAAAATCTCTACCGGATTAAAATTCAATCATTTTACTTGCAAAAAAGTTTTAAAAAACAAGATATCCCAAAAATTCTACGCATATTTATTTCAGATTGGTCGAAAAAAAAAAAAGCCCAATCTGTATGTACTAAAATATTGTTAATAATGGCTTTAAATCTCGAGTGTCTGTTACTATTGATTTTAAGTTCTCCTTATTTTTAGAAAAACTATTGAGATTTTCAAAAAAAATGTTCTCTTTAAAAGTAGGTACTAACTAATGTCAATTGTTGAACGAAACTGTTAGATGAGTTATACTACACGAAAAAGTGTTTACAGAAAATAGAATAATTTACGTAAAACCGCTAGCTTCTTTGCTTCACTTAAAATCTAAATTCAAAAATGTATAAATACCTGTCAATCGCTGTATTATAAACGTTCATTAATCATTATCAATAAATCATTTGCCAATAGACTCTAATATAAACAGATAATCTTCAGTTTAATATCTATATGTAAATCACTAAGATAACCAAATTAATTTTAAAATAGTCGGACATACTTCGCACGATGGGTGTTCTTCGCACGACGGGTGGGATTCTCTTGACAGGTGTACTTAATTTTAAAGAAACGATAAATCATTTCTTCAATAAAACGATTCTGATCGAGGGAAGTTAATAATATAAAAAATAAATGAGAAAAAAAAATGTTACAAAAATGTCCAAAATTTTTTTTTCACATTTTCTTGCGCCAAAATCTTTCTTATATTATTTTCTATCTATGTTTAAATTTTTATAAAATTCTGATCAAAAAATTATGGTTTCCGAGTCGTTTTTGTCAAATTTTGGGTAGTTTTTTCCAAAAAAAAAAATTCAAAAAATGACCTCTCTAAGGTACAATGTAGAGGCAAATTCGGTTTCAAAAAATTATTGAACAAAACTTTTGGACAAGTATTTCTATACGAAAAGTTGTACACAGAAAAAAAAATAAACATCATTGTAAAAACACTAGCTTCTTTACTTCATTCAGAATCTAAAAACTGTATACTTTGTACTATAGGCATTCTTCGCTCCTTGAGTGGGACACCATTAATTATACTATTAATTCTATGAAAATTATCTACGTTTACACATTGTAAGTGGGCTAAAAAAATGCATGTAACGCGTTTGCAAATACACATCCAAAAAATGACTCCATGCACGACCACAATAAATGGATATTTATTATACCTGTTTAACAGATATTTTAATAACCATTTCATTCCTATCTTAGAAAAATAATTTTCTGTAAATTGTTGCCGGAAAAAACTAAAAAAAAAATGTTTAAATGAGAAAGTTGATTATTTTCAGAAAAATAAAATAATATTTTATTTTATTAATAGTATAATAAAATTATTTAAATCAGCAGTTACCAACCAATGGTTCGTGAACCATTTTGGTGGCCATAGAAAAAGTAGAAATTATTTTTATTTTTTATCATTAATCTTATAACTGATGTTTTATTGTTTTAATTGTAAATCGTAATGTACCTACAACAAATTATTGTGCATTTCGACCTACGAAAATCTCGAAACCAAATTCCCATGTTTCTAATCAAGAACAAATTTTCGACTGTACATTAAAAATGTGTACATTTTTTTGGTCAAAAAACAATAAAAATTTGAATCAATTTTCTGTAGCATATATGTGTGCAAAAAAACTTTTCATCCCTCACAGGTATTAAAACTCAACAACCAGTCTTGGTTTAAAATAAGTATCTACCCATACATTTTTTTTAAACAAGTTGCAGGAATAAATATTACAATAATATAAATTGATAATACATAAAATACAAGTCACAACTTTAATTTGTTGTATTTGAACTATTTATTGAAATAAATTATAGATTTCGTAATGATTAAATAAGTATTCATAATTTTATTATGATAATGAACATCTCTTATTAATAAAATGGAAATCTTTTGATTATTTTTGTTAGAAAAGGTATATAATTATGATAAGTGGTCCGAGGAATAAAAAAGGTTGTATAAATGGTGCGTGATGTCAATTGAAGGTGATTTGAATGACAATTTTTTTTGCGTGAACTAATTTTATAATTGTATAGCACGAAGAAAATGAAATAAAAAAAATAAAAATAAATGGTTTAATTTGTGGAGGTCAAAAACAATTGTCACAAATTTACTAAATATACCATACAATGACCCAGTTCTATCTTCTGCTTCTAAAGGCTATAGAAATATTAAGATCTGTACATTGCCTATAGTTTTAATATGTAATACGAGTGTATACGAGCAATATATTACTGAAATAGTTGAAAATAACATATCATATATATGTTAAAAGTAAAATAGTGAAAATAGGGATGGTAATAAAAAATAGGATATGAAAATGTTTTTTCACTCTCCATTTCGCCTGTGTAAAGTTCATTCGATTGTATGCAGGTCCCTAAGTGAGTCTTATAAGCGGCGGCTCGGCGTCCATTGTACATTTTTAATGTACGTTTATATTTATAGAATAATATAGATAGTAAATAATAATATATGGTATTATACATAATAATATGCTGTTTGTGTTTAATATAATATTTCATCGAATAACAACAACAGAATCGCAAAGAAGATGTCGTACAAAAAAATAAAAATAAACAATAAGATAATATTATATTTAACATTTTACGACATCGGGCGGAAGTGTAAATAACGATATATTATTTTCTTTAGTACAATATAGACACACACGTACACACGCACAATATTATAATACATCGGTATGGAAAAGAATCGTTTGAATCGGCAAACGTATATTATAAAATACCGTTTGCGTGACGCAACATAAAACATTTATTTCGCTCGACTTCATAATATAATAGCAAAGCGTATAGCGAAATCTTTTAGCATTAAATATTAGATGATAAGCGTTGCCCCGGTACCCGTTGTTCGCAGCACGCGCGCGCGCCCTTCATTGAGCGCAGAAATCCCGTGACAAAATAAATATTGCACATTCGTTTTGTGTGAAACGCGGGGCCGGGGGCTTGGGCGATTTATTTAGGCAAAATTCGATGACGATTTTTTCACGTCCAAGGCGAACGGGGGGGGAGGGGGGGAGATAAATAAAATAAATCGTATTATCGCTTAGGGTGTTAATAAAGAGGTAGGGGCGGGAGGTGAATAATATGCAGTTTTGAACCCCCTCCCCCCGATCGTCGGCCCCGGGGATTCCGATCTGTTTTTATACTCTCTATATACCAGTTTAGTTTTTCGACAGTCGTCGCCCGACGCGCGTTTCGCCATCTCCAGCTTCAGTCTTTTTTTTTTCTCTCCGGGGCACGAGCAAGGGGGCGGCCGTTTGCGAAACGTATGTAATAAAAATATATTACGTTCGTCGTGATTCGCGCGATAAGGCGTACCTATATTGTTATACTCTTTCACAGCGCAGAGACTATTCGAAACGCGTGATCTCGATCGGAAGCGCACACGCTGCGTTTTTTTTTTTTTTGGTTTTTTTCTTCGGACTCCGTCGTGTTAACGGCGTCGATGTCTCTCTCGTTTCGTTTTCTCCGTTATTTGAATTCTTCGATTTTCTGGCACGTTTGTTTTTGAATATAGATACGCGTTTTAAGTCCGAAATGATTTCCGGTTAGGGGGGGGGGGCAAAGGCGTGGTGTACAGAGCGAGTGGCTTCGGCTCGAACAGACAATAGCTTCCCCCGAACACTTTACAAAATGGACTCTCCGACAATATCGAATTTAAACACTTTATATTATTATGGCATTAGAAATCTTTCGTTTTCTATGTTATTAATCCCCGTGCGTATGCTACTGATTTCGTGAGTGGTCGTGTAACCCTCCGCGACGTTTCGCTGTGGGGGCGGCAAAGGGAAAATGATCACTGATCTCGACCCTCGAAAATAGGTATACGTTACAATACATTATATACATTTTTAATAAATTAAATTATAAATTCGTCGTCCAGGATTAGTAGTAGTCAGCAATCGCTGAACGGAAACCGTTTCCACTGACATTGTAAATGCACACGATTCGCATTCATGCATATTGATATAGTTATTATATGAGAGACATTATCCACGTGACCACGACACTATAATAGTAAGTAGAAGACTTCCTAATATGAATTTTATTAGAATAATCCTAGGTAAACATTCAAATATTCGAATAGATATACTTGTAATTATTTAAGTATTAAACTAAACAGCAATTCAAATTAATTATCATTATTTTACTGTCAATTTGTAAATAATAATATGAAAATTTTAATTTTCGAATACTTGAGGGAGCTAGGTTCGCGCGCTACCAAACACTAGAGGAAGGCTATGTGAACGATATGCCCCCTCCTAAAAAAAAAATAATATATATTTAAAAAAAACTAATGTAAACTAATAGTATTTAGGCCTTGACTTGAGCTGTTTTTAATTTTTCGCACATAGTATAAATACAATATATTACATAATACTTTTATGCCGATATTATTTTTGCCTACATCTTGAAGACCCAAAATGTAGTCGAAGTAAACTATTTCAGAGACAAAATTAAAAGGATTGGAAGTAAGATTTTCTATTTTTGTCTTTCTCACAATATGTAACAGATATTACCCATCTAGATGTATCTTCTGTCAATCCTATCGAGTACCAATCAACCTAATAATACGATAAGATTTCTGAAAACTGATTTTAATTTGTTATTATATCCACTTGAGGTATGTTAGATCAGATTTTAATATTTTTTATTCTAATTTCGAATAATCAACATCTATCGAATAACGATTTTTGAGATTTTTTTAGGTCAAGTAGACATATATGTCAGTAAGATCATATTAAATTTTCAAGTCTTAATATCAAAAATCAAAAATTTTATTACATAAAAACTAACAAAAAATGAGATATTTCTGAAATTTTCAAAATGCCGTATTCAACTCAATATTGATCAAATCTTTTTGAAATTTTTATGACATGTTTTGGTAGCTATTTTTGGCAGTTGGTGAAAATTTCAAGTCTCTAGCTACTTTATTTTAGAAGTTATGTTAAAAAGTAATTTTCAGTTTTACGGAAATTTCGATAATTGCGTATTTTGCCGTTTTTCGTCAATTTTTCGACAGTTTTTCCCCGTTTTTGGAAAAAGTGTTAAAAAATTGGAAAAATAACCTCTCTAAAGTACCATCTGGGTGTGATTCCGGTTTTATAGAAATACTGATCGAAACTTTCGGACTAGTATTTCTATACGAAAAAGTGTTCACAGAAAGAGAAAAAAAAAACATCATTGTAAAATCATAAGCTTCTTCACTTCGTTCAGAATCTAAAAGCAATTGATCGATCTAGCTAGGATCTATCTGGCCCATCTAGATATTATTACATTAGCGAATTCAAATCTGTTTTCAGAAGTTCAATCGTATTATTAAGTTGATCGGTAGGATTTCCAAAAGATACATCTAAATTGCTGTTGCGTGTCGCTTTCAATCCTCTTTACTGGGATTGCTCTTTTAAACGTTCACTGAGACGTTCACAGTAAACGTCATCAAAGTCTTTGACAGGTTTTCAATATTTAAAAGAAAATTAGATTTTGCTTTATAATTTATAAAAAAATGTTTAAAGGTTTCTAATCTAGGTCTAATAGATATTCTCGATTTCTTAAATATTTACTATTTGTAGTTTAGTTATTTAAATAAAAACTGTTTTTCCAGTATTTCTAGTTATTTTAATAAAATTGCTTCTTGAAACTGCTTTTATAATCTGAAGAATTATTTGTCATAATACATAAGTTCTATCATATTTTTTATACTATAAATATTAAATATAAATTCATAATATAAAATAGGTCCCCTCTAAATACATACCCTGGAACCACGTCTATACCGCTCGCGATGATATTTTGGTATATAATAAATCTTGTCGATTGACTTAGATTGTATGTAACAGGTTAAGGATAACACAGTCAGGAATCCTCGAAATCAACGTCTATATTGATTTGGAAAAACAAAATAATTATTATTTAGAACTTGATTTAAAACAGCTTTGTTATACTACTTTCTATTCCAATTATTATTTCTTATCTTACTTTCAATATTTAAAAAAAAAATAAAAAATTCCCAGGACTCCACTGATATGAAAAAATTATTTTTTCTTATAATACTTATTATAAATTCTTATTATCTATTTTAAAAGTATTTTATGAGAAAAAAAAATCATTAGCAAGACTGCAAGAGTCTTGCAGTTTGGTCTTGGTTCTTACATGCCAAGACCTATATCAAGATTGATTTTGCTCATCACTATATCAGCTACTTGACGTGATAGTTTTTGACTTTCTGTATACAATAGCATTTACACACTATCAATGGTGTATTTTGTACGTGGAAACAACTTAAATCGATTTCATCCGTGTCCAATATGAATTTGTTGAGCTTGTGCGCGGATTTTAAGTCTTGGGGAAATACACACAAACCTGGTTCCGACTGAGAGCCGAAACCGAATAATTAAAGGAACTCAAACTGTAATTTGTATACACTCGAATCGTGATAAAATGAACGTTATTCCGGTCCGAAATTGAATGTAAAGCTTTTGAAATTTAATTTTATTTATTTTATACGTAAATAAAACTGTCGCGTTCATACTATGATTTATTTTAGACGGATTCCGATTCGTGTTCATCCGTTTGCGTTTTATTCACAATAAACGTTTAGCGTGTAACCTATATTTCGAAATGTCAAACGCTCTGACAGGATTACGAGTTGTATTATTAGCTCTGTCACGCCTTTTTTTGAGTTATTTATTGTCTAAACACATTGTTTGTATCGTTAAACTTTTCAAGCAAACTACGAACAATAATAACACACAAAAATTACGTATTAAACGTATTAAAATCGAATAATAATAAAAATAAAAAAATAGCGTTTTATACATATTTGTTTTTTATTTTGATTGTATTAAAATAATAATATTTCCATTTATCCTAATTTTTATCCGAATTACAGAACCACAACAAACTGAACATTTTTTATGGTAAAATGTTAAACGTTGAAATTCAATAACCTTAAATCACGAAATCGTTTTATCCTTTTTTTTTTTTTTATCAAACTCCTGCAAGTTATAATCTTTAAATCTCGCGTTCCCACCTTACATTCGCCGCACACTTCCAATCCGACGCCGCATCTTTACATCGAGTGTTTAAATTATAAGTATACTTGAAATGTACCAATGTATTTATATACACGAATCTATGCTTGGCTTGGAAAAACAAAGAAGGGGAGCTTTAATAAATAGCGTTCCTTCCAAAAAAATAAAACTTATCATACTTAGAAGGGGGTACCGGGCAAAACACTTCTCCCGTATATATTAAAATGTAAAATAAAATTCATGGTGCGTAATAAAATAATGATTTTTAGTTTTTTTTTTTCAAAATTAGAAATGAGTATGAACAGTATTTGAATGACACCATAAATTATCGTCATGCATTTTACTGCCTATACGATTTGCCTACGGATTCATTTTACATTTTTAATACAAATTAACTTGTATGAAAATATTCGCAGGAGATCTGTGTCACATTTCATAAATGACAATGAAGATAAATAATCTGGGCAACATTTTTTGAGAATAATGTTTCCAAAGAGTAATTAAATGTTTTAGATTCTGAGTGGAAAAAATAATTTTGACAATGATGATTATTTTTTTTATGTGGACACGTTTTTGTATAGAATTACTTATTCAAAAGTTTCGATAAGCAACTTTTTTTTAATCAGGATTTTACTGAAGAAAGTACTTTTGAAAGATTAATTTTCGGATTCTCCATAGTTTCTCCAAAAAATTTGGGAAAACTACACAAAATTTTACAATAACGGCTTCAAAACTTCTTTTTTTTTTTAATTTAAACTTTATGAAAAATTTAATAACTAGACAATAATACTGAAAATATTTTGTAGAAAGAAAATTTTGAAAATTTCGGAAAATTTTTTCTCTTATCCTCTGTTAATAGTGAGATATTAAACTAGCTAAGATTTTATTTATTTATTAATTAATTAATTAATTTTTTTTTTTCACAAATCATAATAATTTTAATATCTGAGAGCAGTGAAAAAGCTTATAGTTTTACAAAGATATTTATTTTTTTTATTTTTTTCTCCTTCTGTGAACATCTTCTTCATATAGAAATATTTAACCAAAAGTTTCGATTAATAACTCCATACTTCCAAAATTACATCCAGATATTATTTAAGAGAGTAAATTTTCTAATTTTTCAATAGTTTTCCAAAAACGAAGTAAAATAATCAAAAAAGTAAAGTAAAGTAAAGTATAGACAAGAAAACCGGACATAAGTACTTGGCAATACTAGTTCTTATTATTACGTAACTTTTTACATTAATTTGATCATTTACACGTGTAACGAATCGAACATGGATTATTCTGTTGTTAAATAACAACTATTAAACACATTGACGATTATTATTATTATTATTATTATTATTATTATTATTGTCTTAATAAACTGAAGCTCCACTCAGAATCATTTCATAGAAGAAATGGATTAACGTTTCTTTAAAATGCAATACACCCACCAAGAATTTCCCGTCAGAAGAGCGAAGAATACCCATGGTGCGAAGTATGTCTGGCTTTTGTTAAAAATTCAAATCATATTACCCGAGGTAATTTTGCCACCTTCCAAAGTATGCCACCCCTGGGCAATTACCCACAGATATCCTCCCCCTGAAAACCTACCACAGAACCCCGTTGACTCACATACTTTTTCTCTGCTAATTTCAATCACCCCCTTTTACAGGACGGTAAACGCGACGCAGAGGCTTTCGTGTTTCTTAACCATTATCTGGACATCACAGACGCTATGGCGGACGGACAAAACGAAATGCTTGACGACACAGACTTGCAGGCCACCGACTTCCCGACCAACGTGCCATTGCCACAGACTATGTACGTGGACGACGAACTTCACGAAGAAGTTAGAGAGTGGATTCTAACGAACGCCATGGACCGAGACGCCTGTCAGGTAAAAATATATAAGAATTCATTATAATATAGTCGAGAGCACGAAAAATGATCGCTGCCTGTCATGAGCCAAGTGGCAGTTTTTCTAAAGTGGTTATCAAATCAAATTACAATAGTGTTTATTTTTTATTAATTTTTATTTTCTTTTTCTGGAAACCCTTTTTCGTGGAGAAATGCTAGTCAAAAAGTTTCGATCAGTATCTCTGTAAATCCAAAACCACACCCAAATGGTACTTTACAAAGGCAATTTTTCAAATTCCACTTTTTTCAAAAACGCGGAAATTCTGTCAAAAAATTGATAGAAAATGGCGAAATATGCTATTACCGGAATTTTCATAAAATTGAGAATTGTTTTTAATAAAACTTCAAATATAATGTAGACAGAAATTTGAAACATTCACCAACTACTAAATATTGTCACTAGAACATTTCATAAAAATTTTAAAAATATTTGATTAATTTTGAATTAAGTATAGCATTTTTGAAATATTGGAAATTTCTCTCGAAGTTTGTTAGTCTTTATGTAATAAAGTTTTCAATTCTTGATATTGAGATTTTGGAAATTGTAGTTACTAAGTTAAGTTACAGTTACTTGCCTTAATTTTATAGTTAATATAAGATGAAAGGAACTCGTTTATTTACTAGTTACTTGTACTCGCCCAAAAAATGAACCAAGTTAAGTTGCTTTATAAAGTTACTCACAAGAAAACTATAAAATTACCTTTATGAAAGTATTATTAAATTTTATTTCATGTAATTCATGTAATTCATTGGTTTTTAAAATGTACACACAAATTAAATTTTTAAACCACAATTATAACAGTTATTTTATTCGTTATTTTTTATGTAACTCGTTAAGTTACCAAGTTAGTTAGGAGAAAAGTAACTCATTAAGTTACAAGTTAGTGATTTTTAGTTACTAGCTACTATTTTGTAACTTAGTAGCTAGTTACTTTCCAGTTTTGCTACTATGTTTTGTTTCAAAAAAAAATCTTAGTTATTCCTAATATAACGAAATCAAGGATACTTATTAAAAATATATGTAACAAAAATTGTATAAAATGTCTTGTGCTCCGAGTTTGTAAATAAAAAGTTGTTTTATAAAGTTTTGCTACAGTGTAAAATGTTTTTAACCTACAAAGTGCGAGCAGAAAAATATTTTAAGTAGTTTTGCGAAATTTCTTAGCGTCGTGATCTATAGTTGTCAGCGTTCAAAGTGACGCGGAAATCGTCAAGTTTAGATGAGAAAAAAGACCTTTGCATGAATAAAAATAACGCGAGTTTTTTCGAGTACGAACGGGATGCTGTTATTATTATATCGTTATCGTTATTTCGGAAATGAGACACGCGTGCACATACGACTTAAACCGGGAAAACTATACGCGCACGTGAAAATATTCAATCAAATTGCATTCCGGTTCAATTATTTGTGCGTCTCGTAAAGCCGGCATGTACGGCACTATATATATTTATTTATTTTTATTCTTAGGTATGCGAGTGTCGTTTTCTTTTTTTTTTTATACTGTCGTAAACTTTGCGTTTCGCTCTCTCGGCTCGGCACCAGTTATCATGCGATTCGTACTTAAAAAGTATAAATTCGTTCGAATGGGCTACAGTTCGCGGCGGGCACCATTAAATTATAAGTTCATCTCGCACTCTGTGTGTGTGTTATTTAATATTTAACTAGCCCCGGGTTCGTGATTATTTTTGTGAATTAATAATATTAATTAGTATCGTCCGATGACTACCAGCGCGGAGTGACTAATTATAACTTATATAATTGTTTAGCTCGCTAGTTTCCCCTCTCACCACCGCACTCTTTTTCTCCCCATCCCTCCGCATCGGCTGCAGGACACCGCGTCCTTTTGTTTAATACGCGAATTCGCGCAAGAGACGTCAACTCGTTTTATTAATTTTCCGTCATTATTGATTCTAAGGGCTAGGGACTTATAGCTCTAAAAAAACTTAAAACATGCATGCATTTATGCCCTAAAAATGTATCAAATATGCTATAAAATTTACGAAATATGCTCTAAAAATATGCAAAAATGCTAAAATAATCTCTTATAAAACATTGATTTTACTGTAAAACTCAAAATATTTAAAAATTGTGTTGTAGGTATAATGTATTTTAATATGTATTATTATTTCTTCTATTATTTATGAAATTTCTTTATTCTTTTTAACCTTACAAATAAAAATATCAAATAATATTCAATCTCTTCAGGTAAGTAAAAAATTTTCCATTACCAAGAAAACTCAAATTAAATATTGAAAAATATGTGAAATGTGCACTTAAAATTCAAATATAAGCAAAATATGCATTTATATCGAAAAAAAGAGTTAAATATGCAAAATATGCAAATTAAAGAGAACTGCACCAAACTCCTAGTGTTATGAAACGCATTTCTATATTACTTAGCTGTGTTTTGAATGATTTTTAAAAAAAATATGCTAACTCCTATAAGTCACTAGCCCTAATAATAATAATAATAATAATAACAAATCGCAACCGCATCAATTCGTTTTTTCCACGTGCCGCCAGCGCGAAATCTCGTATACGTATATGGTACATAACGCGAGCGGATTAACCGATCAACCCGAATATTATTATAACGTGTTTCCATCGAGCGGTGGAGGTCTCGACGTGGACGTCCGGAAAGCGAGAAACGAATGACGCATCGGCCGACTATCACCAGCCATATATTATCGTCCCGTGGGCAGCTGCCCCGATGACGGTTTTCTGATTCGTTTACCCGCTTATCGAACAGACAATCAGCGTTTATAGGTCACTGAGCAAAGATTCGTCGTGGTATTACACTGCGAAAATATTTTTGCCCTGGTAGGTAATGATAAAAAAAAATATATATTCGCACACACTTTTGTTTTTTTTTTTAGATTCTGAATGAAGTGAAGAAGCTAGTGTTTTTACAATGATGTTTATTTTTTTTTTTCTGTGTACGACTTTTCGTATAGAAATACTTGTCCAAAAGTTTCGATCGATAACTTTTTGAAACCGGATTTGCCTCTAGATTGTACTTTAAAGAGGTCATTTTTTGAATTTCTCAATTCTTCAATTTTTT
>JAIPRM010000651.1:10985-22615 GCA_025469315.1 Stegophylla sp. TES_Ste_2020 | reverse complement strand
GCCGCCTTTGTCGTAATTTCTCCAATTTTTTTTTCAATCAAACCCTTGTAAAATGTTTAATTATTCGTCCGTAAGAAATTTTATTGCACCAAAATATTCGCAATGAAATTTTCTATCTAGCCACCAAGTTCCAAAACCAATTTTCTTATATGTACGTTAAAGTGCGTAATTTTAAATAAAACTAACGAATTCAGTCGAAATTCTAACTTCAAACGGGTATAAAAAAAAAAGTTGATTAACGATTTTTCAGATTTTTCAGATCAATTAGATACATATGTCAGTGAGATCATATTACATTTTCAAGTCTTAATATCAAAAATCAAAAATTTTATTGCAAAAAACTAACAAAAAGTGAAAAAAAGGCACTAAAAATTTGAAAAAAGCAAAAAAGACATTTAAAAGAAAATTAATAATTTTTCAACAATTTAAAATTATTATGTGTTAGAAAAAAACTTAACCAACATATAATTTTTTGACTTATCTTCATTATGTCTTCATGTTCATCAGATTTTTGTGAGTTCTTATCACTTTTTATGGTAAAAATGTTCAAAATTTTTAATTTAACATAAAACATAAAAAAAAGGGTAAAAAGCAATTAGTGGCATTTATAGGTGAAAAAGGCAAAAATGATGTTTATCCATTGGCGCAGAAATAAAATTAAATGAAACATATTTCTGTGTAAGAATCGTCTTTCTATGATTTATCCCTCCAAATAAAAAGCGTTTGCCCGAAAATCCTAACCCTACTATAATGGTGGTTGCTGCTAGAACCATTGGAGTGAGTCCGTTTGAAGTATTTTCTATTGTTCGTTAGCCGTTAATAATCAATAAATACGGCGGATGTACGGCCGTTTGCCCGTTAGCCGTCGGTATTGTAAATTTATGAACATAATGACTCGGAATGGAGGTCCGGGATAAGTGGTCGAGTATATACGAGTGTGTATCATGCTGCTGTACAATTGTTATTATACGAAACGTCGGGATCAAATCGTCGGTGAAATGGAACGTTAACGAATCGGCGCACGACCTCTAATTTCACGCTCGATTGGCTGTGTAAGCACCCGTGAAAGTCACGTACTCATAGAGGTACTTATACGTAAATAGTGTGTTGGCGCAGAATCAACAAGTCAAAGCCCAATAAGATTTCGCAAGAAAGGCAATAATATTGTTTTTTTACTCCGATATATTTGTAATTCCGACCCGAAGAGTCACAATACGAAATAATATTATTATTATAATTACGTCATCACGTCGTGACAACGACGCGCGTCGAGCTTATTCGGACAGATGTGGAATAAAAACACTTATCTGTAATAACTAATATTCTGTGTAATATTATTATTATTATTAATTATACGTATGACTTAAAGACCCACCTGTTTGTATGATACGACGCGTTTTATTGGATTCAATTCACTTAATACAGTAAACATAACATAAACACTACCGTCATCGTCATCGGCATTATTATTATTATTATTGTTATTTTAAAATATGTAAATTTATTGGAAAATTCAACTCTCGATTTTTCTTCTTTCACCTCTGTTTGAGGATGGCCAACCCTAGTCCTCACCCTCCGCTCATTTCGGTCCTCCACATCCCCTAGTAATATTCATATCCTTTTCCAGAACTAGTGAATTAGAGACAAGAAAGCCGGACATACTTCGCACCACGGATATTCTTCTCTCCTCGGGTCAAATACTCTTGGTGGATGTGTGGAATTTTAAAGAAACTATAAATCATTCCTTATTTATAAAGAACATTAGTAGTTGTCAACACAACCACCAAAGAGTATTTGACACGAAGAGCGAAGAATATCTGCGATGCGAAGTATGTCCGGCTCTCTTGTCTATACTTTATTCTACTTTACATAACTTTTTTTTTATCTAATAAATAAATAAAGAAAAAAAAAGTGTTAGGAAAATGTTCAATTTTTTTCGCATTTTCAAAATTTCCTTGCTCTAAAATGTTTTTTATATTAATGTCTATCTACATTATATTATTGTATATTTAAATTTTCATAAATTTATATTTTGGCGCTAAATCCACCACTGATTAGATTTCCAGTTAAAATGTCAAATTTCATTTTTTATTTATTATAATTTACTTTGTCGGTAGGCACTAGTCATTTCTAAAGCAGTCTGATTTATTTATTTATTATTTAATTTTGTGTTAATACATATTTGATTAATAATTTAATACCTATTCTATGATATTTTTTCTTTAAAAATATAATTTTTACAAAAAATAAATAATATTGAAATATTTTCTATTTTAATATTAATACCTACCCAAATTATATATAGGTATATGTATGTATAAACGTATAGGTATCTAAGATACTTAATCTAATATCCAAAGGTACAAAAAGGTATTTTATTATCTTTTAGAAAATGTTAAATTTAATGTATTTAGTATCTTTAGTTACTAGTAATTAGTTAGGAACATTGTTTTTGTACTTTTCTCATCCCTGAGTGTATTATTATATTATTATTATATGGATATGTAAGGGTTATAATGTATAGAATGCCAGCAACTGAGTAAATAAATTACGTACATAAATAGTTTATTAGAAAAAATTACAAGAATAAGTAATTTTAAACAATAAGTAATATGTATTATATGTTAGTTACAAATGTTATGAAAATGTATAGTAGTTATCATTTTTTTAGGTACTCAAAACAAGTATCCAATAAACAAGCATGGACGTATTGAAAAGGTTTTGATAAGAGGCAGTTCAATGTTGGCGTCGTCACAAGAACCAGAGGTCAAAGTACCCAGTTTTCAAGTGTTCAAAGTTCCAGTCGTTTCGGCCACATTTCCCAAAGAGCTTTTAGAAATTCGCCAACCCGACCGCGTACCATTGATGGAAACCGTACAATTTAACGTATTAATGGAGTCGGAGCCATCGGCCGTTTCGACCGATATTTCGAAACTGTCGGATTGTCCGATTGACGGAATAAAAGTTATTGAAACTGCAATGCCGGAAAAGGATCGAATAGCCAATTGGTGGAGAAAAAACGAGGCTGGACATTATGAAATCGATTCAATAAATGATGATCCTTATATATTCATAAAGTTGATACTGCAAAACATTTCGACCGACTCTTCGGCCGACTCTTCGACCGACTCTTCGGCCGACTCTTCGACCGACTCTTCGAGATCATTAGATTGTTTGAACGCTGGAATGGAAGTTTTTGAAACTGTAGTGCCTTATGGGTGGATAAAAAAGAAGTGTGGACATTATGAAAACATTATGATAAGAGATGACCCCATGTTGGTGTCATTGCAACAGCCGGACATTTAGTTACCCAGTCCAAAGGTATTATGCATCAAGTGGAAAAAGGAATGTTGGAAATGGCGTTTGCATGTAAAAAGTTTCATAATTTAATATACGGGCAAGATGTAATTAAAATCCGTACAAATCAACTGCCACTCGTATCTGTTATGAAAAAAGAGAGAGTAAATTAATAATTTAAATCACTCATGTACAATATTTCATACTGGAATAACATGTAAATAACATTGCAAATACAATAAAATGTAAATAGCAGATATACATACTCAGTAGAAATTATAGTTAGTACCTATATACCTATATATACATAGTTTATATTATATTAATTGAAATGACCAAGGCTGGGCAATAACGAGTTAGAAAGTTAAGTTAAAGGTTAAATTATTTTTGATTAAGTTACTTAAAAAGATACATTTTTTTAAGTAACTTATGACCTAACGAGTTACCTACCAACATTTGTTTCCACGATACTGAGTAACTAATAATTTTGTTTTTTTTTCATAGTTATTTTAAGTTAATTTTTGTCTAATTTAACACATAATTATTTTAAACTAATTGTTTTTATCAAGAAAAAAAAAAATTAAAAATATTAGGTACATAGAAATAAGTATTAAGCGTTAAAGTGTCAAAAAAAAAAAAAAAAAAAAATAGGTATATATACCTATATATATATATTTATTTTCGACATTAATTTACGTTAAGTCTACTTGGGTTTCAGCATTATGTAGAATACCTAGTTCAATATATACAAAATATAATTTTTCTACTAATTTTTCACATCCTAAAATATACCGGATTCAACACTTTGTCGGTAACATATTCTATACTTTAATCAAAGATTTGTATCGTGTTTTTGATATGAACTACATCAAAATAGTAATTTATTTTTAACGTAGTTCAGTTACTTTTTTTTCCTATTTCACTCGTAACTTAAAAAGATTACACAAAATATGAGTAACTTTTAAATTTAAACTTAATTTTTATTCGTTTAGATTAATTTAAAGTTACTAGTCAGATAAAAAAGTAAATTGACCAGCCTTGGAAATAACTGAGAAAAAAATTAATTACGTGATGCATAAAATTAACGAGGTGAAAGTACAGAATGAAATGATTTAGAAATGCAACACATAAAACTTTATTTGATGAAACGAAATAGCGTAGATCGAAAAAAAACGCTCTGGAGGAATACAATATTAATGAAAAAAATGAATAAATATGATTTGATTTTAGATGATAGTGTAGAGGAAACTAATACTGATATAGAAAATGAAGAAAGATGATTATGAGACTCGAGGAAAAACAGAAAAAAAAGTGAGATATAATGAAACAAAAAATAAGACTGATAAAATTAAAACTTTGAAAGTCATTAAAAAATCAATAAGGTTTGGAATCGAGTGTTACCTAAATAATGTAATAATGTGTTGCATGTTCACATAAATCGTTTAAATTGTGTCTAATCAGAACATTTTGCTTGTATAATATAATTTTATATTTTTAGTATTAACCCTAGAACGGATATATTATAAAACCCTTAAATATATATATTTCTGATTATTTAATTAGTTATTTTTTTGTTAAAAATATGTATTTTTAGTACTCTAACTAGGAATTAAAAAATATTTACCAGTTTACTAGGTTTAGTATGTACCTTTTGTAAGTTTGAGGAAATAATATGTTTAAAACAACTGTGCGTAAATTTGATGTATCGTTACTAATAGTGTGTTGTAAATTAACGTTACCATTTTGAGGTTAAGCTTTAATTGAAATACGTAATAGAATATTGTTTAATATTCTTTTGATTCCAATTAAAATTTATTATAAAAGTTGTATTATCATTATTTTTTTATTATTTCATTTGTATCAAATATCTACTTAGATTGTTGTTTCAGTTATTATTGTTACCTGTATTGTTATTTTACTTGACAATGTATTATTTTATTTACTGTAAATTAATATTTTTTTAAATTATATACATATTATTTTATTTATTTTATTTTTTTATGTTAGGTACCGTTAAAGGGGAAGATGTTCAATTTATTGATTTGATGGCCAAATTGTTTCTAGTAATATCAATTTTTTTAATGATAATAAGCACACAGATGTGGCAAGTGCATTTTTACGATTTTCTAGGAATCGCATTTAAAGTTTTGTTAATATGTTAACCAGTATAGTGAACACCACTACACTCATTTCTCCAGGTCGTTTACCCTGTGGTTTCCATTTCCACTTTACTCTAATAGGTCTGTTTTCTCCCCTTTTCATTTTGTAACCACTGTATCCTTTGCTCCTTAATGCAACATGTACTGGTCCTAGTTTAAACATATCGTACAGTTCTCTATTATATCTCCTCCGCTAGATCCGCGTTGTTTCATCAATGATAGATTCAAAAATTTTCCTCCATATCCAGTTCTCAAAAATTCACAAGTTACTTTCTTTTTGTTTGGTCATCGCCCAAGCTTTGCAACCATAGGCACAATTAAGGGGATCTAGGGGAGCTAAGTTCCATTCAAAACTACTCATAGCTTCCCAGATTTTTTGAAAATTGCTTAGCGTTAATACACTTTGCAGGGGTTAAATTAATAAATAATCATTTTTCCAGATATTTTGTCAAAATTGCGCTTATGGTCTTATGGACAGTAGAACAGATAATATTATCAGCAACTAGTCTACACGTCATAATCATTTTCGGTATATCGTCTTGTTTTATTTTATGAGCATGATTATCAGTGACTAAATAAATAAAAATCGTAAATTATATAGTCTATCAGTATTGAATTGAATTCAAGCCCAAGATTCAAATATCAAAATAATAAAGTGATTCTAATTATTGTTAATTAACATTAAATTCGCTATCACGTAATTACTACTCGTGTTAAATCGTATTGCCTCTAGTGTCTAGTCAGTGACAGTTGAAAAAAGTGCAAAAAATATTTATTTTCCGATTATTTTTCGAACCCGTATCATGCGCTTTCCGTGACTGTGGTTGTTTCCAACCCGGATTACGAGTATCCCAAGGCCGTTTGCACACACACCGGAATGGGAGACGCTGGTGCTGGTATCGGTTGTTTGTTGTTTTCACCGAAGGTGAAACCGAAGCCGGTGCCGGTTTTTATCAATTCACACACTGGAGTCGGTCCTACACGTGATGTAGACATACAGTTTTTGTACTCACTTGAGTGAAGTCGTTTGTGCGAAGTTCTTTCGTGTGCTATCCTAGATAATGTGTGCTGCTCTTAACAAACGTCATCTGTTTGGGTTACTATATCTTCGAAGGAAGTATCAAAGAGACGAAATCAAAAGACAATTTTGGATTCGTCCTATATTGAGTGTAAGGTACTTGGAAGGAAGTTTTTACTCGCTTTATGAAAAACTCAGACAAGATGAAAACAAATTTTTTTAACCATTTTCGTACGAGTTCTTCTACATTTTAATATAATTATTATATTAATTTCATATAATTATAACCGACAAATTCTGTGCCGACCCGCGTGGACACGTTTGTATAAGAAAACATTGAAATCGACAATTCAGAGATAAGCCCGGCGCATTCGAATTATCGAGTTCAACGCCGGCTGTACATATCGGAGCCGGCTGCCGGGACGGCAAATTTGCCGGACCAGGCTATGTGTGAAAACGTCCATTTGATTACATTGAATCCGGTGCTGGCGCCGGTAGCGAATCTGGCATTGCGGGCGTGTGTGAAAACGACCCAAGGGGTACTCGAAAGTAAATGGGTAATGGAAGGGAAAAATTTTGAATTTGTTTTACTCGAAACGATTAATTTCAGAAATATGCAATATATGTTATTAAAATTTAAAAACATTCATCATAAAAATAAAAAAATCAATCGTAGACCTAACTTATCGCTATAGATTATAGACTATATAATAGAGTATAGAATATATTATAATATAGATTATTAAAAATATATACTACACTCTATATGGCAGTGATGGTGTACAATAAATTATCCCAATTGGAGGTGTGGCATTACAATGCGTTTATTGTTTTACAAGTATATATTTGAATCAAATATTTGGTAGATAATAGTAATGTTCACACAAACAGGTAAAAACAATTATGAATGCTTTTCAAACCCGAACAGAGAAAACGAAAACAATTTAATTTCAAATCCATTTGAAAAAGTTCTTTCCACAGCTATTTTGTCATTATTATTATATATTATTATTATTATTATTATATGTTATAAACACAGATATACAATAAACCTAACCTGCGTTCCATGTGTTCGCAGAGTTTACCCTTGGACCAAAGGAACCTGTATCCGTCAAACCTGCAAACTTCACCAGACAGTGACAGTACTTATCCTGCATGTATTCTGTCTGGATGGCCAGTGATTGACTCGAAGAAGAGCCACGCATTGACGTTCGAAAACGGTCGCATGGCACTCAAGGACGATTGGACCAAAGTGATGACAGTATCGAAAACCACCCAGTCCACGGCTATCAAACAAACATTGGAGTTTATTGCCAAATGGTGTGGACCTCCGATACAACAGTACTCGTTCCGTTGAACAATAAAATCTATGCATTCTTTTTTTTATGTATAATTTAGGGTAGCAATGGCAGTTAAAGAATAAAGTAAATATATCTTACATGTTATATTCATAAATTACATTGTATTTTCATCCCTTACAATACAAAGAAATTTAATAAATGATACAAACAAATGTATCTGTTCTGTTTGTTTTATAACTTTCTACATTTCTCATAAATCGTAAATTTTCTTCATACGGTTAACAATGAGAAAAGTGTCAGGTAATCACTCATAGAAAAGAAACTGCATGTAAACGATAATTTTATGTAGAAATATGGGTCGAATAAGACAATAATCTGATATTGTTGTTTAGGGTTTATTACTTGTTACAGGGAATGTCATAATAACAAATTGCACTTGTCTTTAAAACGATATTATTTCCCCTCCAAATATATATAGTCTCTCTTAATACCAGTAAAACAAGCTTTAACTGCCTACACAACAGTTTATATTTGTATCTAAGGTATTTTCAAGTACCTGGATAACTGTTGGGAAAATTATTATCACTGCGACTTTTCATTTTTTCAGAATCACAATATAATAATAGACGATAACAGCATATATTATTTACATAAAGAATAGTAAAATACATAACAGTACATATAAATAAACATATATTATACATTATATTTGTGAGAAAAATATTAAAATAATATATTTAAAAAAAAAAAAAAAAAAAAATACAATCAAGTCATTTGTGTAAAACTTAACTAACAAACATAGTAACTAGTCATAGTTACATTTTTAAATTCAAACACGTTATATTGTATGTGTATAAATATACATACATAAGGACAAGTGTATGTAAAATCCACAGACTATAACATTAAGCAGTAATTGTAAATCAACCAATGGTAAATAAATCGCCTGCCGATGGAAGAGGTGCTAGGCCACCTTTAACACTGGGTAACTGTGCCAAATCAGGAAGATTCTGTAGGTGAGTGTTGACTTCTTGACGTACTTGGCACACTTTTTGTAATTTACCTTGATATTCCTAAAAAAAAACCAAACATATTATTGATTATGAACTGGCACAACTCTATCACATTTGAATAATAATTTATAAACTTGTGATAAGTAGGGTTGAGATAAAATATCATTACTAGGTTGGTATTTAAATTTTGAAAACATTTAGTCAATCTGATCAAAATTCTAAAGGGCTGTAAGAGAAAATAGTAATTGGTCTATTTACACGCACTTTGAAAATTTAATTAACAATAAACCAAAATCACGTTTATTATAAGAAAAATGCAAATTCAATAAAATTTAAACTCTGGTGATAAGTTTTTTTTAAATGGTGGTATGTAACCAATTGGTGCTAGATTAAAATACTTGACATCTAGATCCAATATAAAATGTATCACTTATTAAGTATATGATAGTAAAATTAAATTTTGAAAAATGATTACTCAAAGGTACTACCTAGAGCTGAATTCTGATTCAAACTTTTGGATGTGTAAGTTTTATTACATGAAAGTGTTAATAAAAAAAAAAAAAATATATATATATATGTATATACATTATTGTAAAAAAATATCTTTAACTCAAAGTAGAATCTAAAATATACAGGAATCCACAATTAAAAATGATCAATATAATATATAACTATATTAAATAAAATAAAGGTATACATGAGTGATAACAACATAATTTTCACTTACACAATTAGTTTTTTAAATTGAAACCAAGTCAATAAAATCTATTATAAAATTATAATCATAAAATTTTGATCTAAAATAATATATGTATAAAATGTATCTTATAAAAACAACAGTTTATTATTTAACTAAAATATAAAGAGGATCGTACTTGATATTTCAAAAAAATATTTAAAAATACATTTCATTGAATTGACCAAATTTGATTGATCAAATGCTTATCTTACCATGTCTTTTTATAAATTACATTGAAGCTATTTAAATATTGTACTATAATATTAGTAATACTTGCCTGTAATCTTTGTTCAGCTTGGTCAATAAGATCTCTTTGAGATTGAATAAAATCTTGCAACATAGAAGTCACTTTTTTACGATTTTCCATTTCACACACTAGTCTGGTATTGTATTCAGTTAACACAGCAACAGCCTCGTTAACACTTCGTAAAAGCCCTGCAGCTTCATCTTTACCTGAACATAAATCAAACATTTTTAAATAATGTATGCTAAGAGCACTTAACACATATTTATAAGTCAAGACACAATATTATAACAATAAAGACCAAATTTAGTTAAGCATTACTACTATGCATCAAATAATTAATTTATAAATTAAAAAATAATATGAAAGAATATAAAATTCACTACAAGAAAAATTATCAAAGCATACTTCACACGTTACTTATATGAGAAATAAGTAATATTTTATTTCAGTTTAATTTGAAGTTCTTTATTTAATAAGAAAAAAACACTTTTTAAATAATTGGAACATATCATTTATCCTTATAAAATACTGACTCTGTTAGCCACACAGTGTGTCTGTATTTCAATTATAAAAGTTGAGAACATTATTCAAGTTTGAGAAGCAAGGTAGAGACAGATGGAGGGATGTTAGTATACATGTGGTGAGTCTACTTAAAAACCATAAAAAAAAAGATAACTAAATAAAATATGGTAAAATTACTTTATAAGAGGTATATAAATTGCTGTATGTGTTCACAAAAAAAAAAAGGAAAACATAAAAATTACAGAAATACAAAGAAGGATATATAAATATAAATATAATTATAACAAATAATAATTAGGTTACTTCATTGTCACATTATGAATTTAATAGATTTTATGACTCAAAAATAGTGATAAGAAGTATAAAAACTGCAGAGTAATATGTATTGTACTAAAGTGGATACAACATAAAAAGATCAACAAAGAACAACAAGAATGACTATAATAAATAAATTAAAGCTAGTCCTTTAGATATTAGAGCGGTCTCTTCACAATAAATTAATGTATACAATTTTACCTTTAATAATTCAAATAATTCAAAGAAAATGGAGTTAAATATTTTATTAGTATAAGCAAGATTTACAATAATACAAACAGTGAAACGTTAACTGTCTTCTGTCAAATTTTTTTGATCTTGTTGAATATCATAAGAAAGATTTACATACAGTACAAAAATAAAAGGTGACATTATTCAAGCCAAATATGTTTTTAAAGAACAGTAGAATAACACATCCGATAACGGATGTGAAAAATAGCAATTTCAGAACATGTATTTCATATGGTCAGCGGGTCTAGTACACTTATTCACATTACGTAAATTTACCAATTATAATTTGCAATACAATCATTTACAAAAACTTAATCTAGTATGTACTATGTGTGGCTGACCAATACATTGCTATAATTACATAATAGTGGTGTTGAGCAAACAAGTTTTAATGGTGTCTGGTGCAAAATACTACTGACCCGTAATCAATATCATCAATAACAAATGTTAATATTACAGCAAATATACAATATACACACTCAATTTGTTTTACTATATTTTAAATTCTTCTAATTATTACAACCTTTTAACTGAGAAAGTAAACTGACATCGGCAATTTCAGGAGGAAGCTTGGAAATTCGTTCTCGTACAACTGCATCACATGAAGGTGCATTTTCTAAATCCTTAAAATTAAAACATAATATACATTATTTAATGTAGGTAATAAAAAGCCGGACATACTTCGCACGATGGATGTACTTCGCACGACGGGTGGTATTCTCTTGACGGGCGTATTAAATTTTAAAGAAACGATAAATCATTTCTTCAGTAAAACGATTCTGAACAAA
>JAIPRM010000651.1:0-10885 GCA_025469315.1 Stegophylla sp. TES_Ste_2020 | reverse complement strand
AAAAAAAAAATTGAAGAATTGAGAAATTCAAAAAATGTCCTCTCTAAAGTACAATCTAGAGGCGAATCCGGTTTCAAAAAGTTATTGATCGAAACTTTTGGACAAGTATTTCTATACGAAAAAGTGTGAACAGAAAAAAAAAATAAAAATAAAAAAAAAATAAAAAAGAAATAAACATCATTGTAAAAACACTAGCTTCTTCACTTTGTTCAGAATCTAAAATATCAAATACATTTATATAAATTCATATGAGGTAAAATATTTTAAGTTCTAAAATAAACTTATTATTATTTCAATAGCTAATATAGATTTAAAGTAGTAAAATTCAAATTCAGATTTCTAAAAGATATTGTTGGATAAAGATTTATAAGTAAATTGTTTGATCATTGAAGAAATACAAATTTTACGTAAATTAAGTTAAAAAGAGGAATAAATAAATAATTTGTCGTATTGTTTTTCAAGGATATCAGAGTATAGATTTTTTCAAATTTGAACTATTTTTCAATAAAAGTAACATTTTTACACTGTCAAATGAAGCAAGTTTAAATAAAAAAAAAAAATGAATTACATTTAAAAGATTAAGACAGGTACTTTAAAATTTAAATAGCAAATGCATCAAGATAATATAGTAATAGAGTATAATACAGGCAAAATAAAATAAAATTTTTATAGGTGTTATTCAAATTGATATCTGATCTAGCAATTTTCAGGTCGATTCTATAAAAACATTCAAATGCTTGACCTTCTGAGCCATAATTATAGTACCTATAATATATTATGTTCTATTTATATTTTATAATTAAAATATGTTCTAATATGTTTAATTTTAAATTTAAAAATATTTTTGATTTGTGATTACGAAAAAAATGGGTATAAAAAAATGTTTAAACTTTAGGGACAAATTATTATACTCAAGGTATCAAATTTAATCTTTAAATATTCCACTGGATATCCCTCATGTAAGATCTAGATACATTTTTTTTTAATAAAAAATATAAACAAAAAAAGTAATGCAATAAAATAACTAACATGAAACTAATGTTAAAGTTATTTTCAACATACCACTAAATAACTACTATAACATATATAATTAAATAACTTTATAACATACGTTTAGAGCTTTAATTAATTCTTCTGGTTCAGGAGGGTCGTTGACAGGAGTTTTCGGAGATAAAGTTACATGGAGTTCTTTCGTACCATCTACTTCCACTACAACTTCTTTATCTTTTTTTATACCATTATTTTGAGATTTTGTTTTTTTTGATTTGTGGTTATGAGAATGTTTTGTTTTTTTCAATGGTGGTTCTTCTACTGGCTCTTCTTTTTGACCTAAATTATAAATTTTTTGGAATATTATAATTTAATATACTAGTAACTACAATGTTAAACAAAATATACCAAAGGCATCTTTGAACTCATCTATTTGACTTTTGCTGTAAACGCCTCTTTCTTCCCATATATTCAACAACCTAGTTAAACTCTGCCTAGTCTTCAAGGAGCAGTTGTTCACTGATATTTGCTTAAAGGCTTTGGCAAGCTCTTTGCCAAATTCTTGACCATATTCAGGACCTTTCTTCTTGCCATTCTGAATAACATCGTTGGCTAAATACATTAACGTTAACTGTTTAGATTCTGAACCTGAAAATACAATAATTTTTTTAAATCAAAATTACATAATGTCTAAAATTTATAAAGCCAAACTTTTTAAATAAATTAAATTCTTTGAAACAATGAAAACTAAATGAATTCTACACATACAATATCATCCTCTTGTATACACAATAAAAAGATTTAATTAAATTTTATTTGTGAGTACAATAATTATTATAAAAATAGCTGGACATACTTTACACCACAAGTATTAAGGTGGAGTAATTTTAGCGGTTGTGTTGAATTTTAAAGAGACTATAAATTAATTTTTCAACAAAACAATTCTGAGCAGAGCTCCTGTTAATATATAATAGAAAATAGTTATTGTACCTAAGTATGTTAAAAATATTTATTTGAAAACAAAATAATCCAATTCCAATTCATTATTAATGTTAATGATCAAATTTTTATAATAAATATTAACAGCAGCACATAAGAATATAAGAAGAGTGCCCATACTTCCATAGCACTCCAATTTTTTAAAAAGAATTTCTACAAAGAAAATTCACAATTAAGACACAAAAATGTAATTTTATTACTTTTAAGAAGTTGGTTTTTTATATCATTTTAATATTTCATATCACAATTTAAATAATTTATGACTAAACCATAGATATTCGTATTTAATAAATGAAAAATAATCCACGAGTTTTATGGCCATATTCAGGGGGGGATTTTGTGAGTTCAACGCCTTTTTGAAACTTTTTGAAGAAGTTCTTATCTTAAGTTTAAAAATGTTCTAAATTTTTACTCATTAGCCAAATATGAAAGATTTGATTAATTATAAATTTTGTTACAGATTCGACTCCCTTCTCAAGAATGTATCCTAGGTGCCATGTTTATGGATTTAGATTGTCTTTTGTTTTGTTGAATACTTTTCATAGATGACTTTTAGCCTTCCATTTTTTTTAATATCTTAAAAAATAACTACTGTGTGCAGACTCCGTTTAAGTATCATAGTTAGAAATTGGAGACCTATGGCAACATATAAAATAGTTATTAATATCTATGGCTATATGCAAGGAAGAGAAGAGATTCAACTTGATTGATACAACTATAGTTGACATTTCACATTTATAATAGATATCAACCACTATACACAAACTGACAAACAATTTACAGCCATTTATAAAATATCCTTATGGACGAAATGGTAACAGCTTTTGGCTTCATTAATTTAAATTGAACTCAAATTTAGTTCTACCTAATATGCATGTTTGCTACACTGAAAATTTCAACTATTAACTATTTTTATTAATACATTTTGATGATTTGAATCACATTAAGATAAAAAATAAAAAAGAATAAAACTGAAGATTTAAAAAAAAAAATAGGTAGGTATGTTAAGATATTTCTGATACAAAGTTAATATCATTATTATAATAATTATTACTCTTTTTTACCAATAGGTAACTACCGATGCATAGTTAATTAATTGATGTATGTTTTGCAGATATTGGTGCATAATTATCACATTTTTAGTACATATAATTTCTGTCTCTAATCATAAGTAACAAACATTGACATGGGCTGCTGTTTTTCAAAATCATATTCAATGTGCACAAGGTAGTATACTATTAATAACTATAAATAGGGCTCGGAACTTAATGACCTAAAAATATGTAGAAATGCATAAAATGACATAAAAATGTTAAAAAATTACATTAAAAATATATATATTTTACAATTTTTAAACTCGAAAAAAAAATATTAATCAATTAATAATCTAATGAAATTTCTTTTTTGTCGAAATTCTTGAAGTACTACAGTAAAAATGACATTAAACATTTATGTTTTATCTTTTATAAACTTGAAAAAAAAAAATGTAAATACTCTAGAGGATTCTACAAATTCTAGAAATGTAGAATATCTACTTTTCTTAAATTTTTTTTTTTTTTGTCTAATCTGAAACAAAACAAAAAAAATAAAATATCATAGGTATTCATTATATTTCCAAATAAATGAACAAAATGTAGAAAAATAAAAAAAATTTACCAAAAATATTAAAAAATGACCGTAAATCATAAAATTCCCCAAAAACTGCAAAATAAAAATTGTGTAATATAAAAATAATTACACACATACCTAATTATAATGTAATTAAATGGAAAATAATAATATTTTAACTAAAAAAAAAAAAAAAAAATTGACAAATATAAATGAAAATGAAAACATGTACCTATATTAAACTGTACTTTACCTGTAGACATTTCTATTGTACTTCTACTTTACCTGTAGATATTTCTTTGGCCCATATTTTGACAACCGTATGAGCATACTTCCGGTGGTGAATTAACCATAGCGATAGTGTCTGTATACTCTGTTGGGACGAGTTCAAATCCTTCAATCGCTTGTTCAATCCTCCTTCAGTGAAGCTGGTCATGGCTTTTCGGTCTCAAGTATCTCACGAGGACCGATATCAACAAAGACACATCATCGCCATCTAAGTCACACAACTTATATAACACATAGTCATTATTCATGCATAATGCGAACAAGGTATATCGACAGTACGACAATATTACATACCTGGGTTAGTATTGAATCCCGTAGTATGCGGCGAAGATAAAATGATAGATTTGACAAAACAAAAAGACGAAATAGTCGTCAGACGAACCTGTAAAATTGTAGTCTCGACGCCGACGCGTGTCCTAACTGCCCTGCCGCAAAAACAATTGTGATAATACGTGTAAAATGTCAATGACAAGGAAAAACGGAAACAAATTAAAAAAACAAAAACAAAAAATACGATATTACTCACAGAAACGAAAAACCATATACACCGGTCAGCAAAACAATGCGCGCGCGCACACCACACACTCACAACCAAACAATACTGAGTACACACACAAAACACCTGGTCTGGCAGTTAAGTCACTGGTATAATGTGCTGATGGCAGAGTGGTTGAACACTGCAATTATAGAGCAGCACCGTTCCGCCAAAATAATAAAATTGTATAAATAATAAATATTGATAATGGTAATAATAACAATAATAATAGTTAAAAACACAAGATTGCAGATTTGCAAGATTCGATAACTCACAAAACGTACAACAAAATAATGTTTAACGAGAGTTTTGTGTATAACACATGGTATAATAATTGTGGTGTAACCTCAGTGCCTCACAGTGTCCACAAATTGTATGTATATATAATTTATTATATATTATATCTGTGGTGCCTCACTGTACTATTTCGTAGACACCTTCAGCGTGGATGGTAGAACCATTACCCTGGTTACAGATAACGTTATCAAAAAACCTTACTCACCTTATCAGTCTGTTTGTCTATATTTGCCAATGTCCTCGTTATCATGGGACATTGGCTTCTATGACTTTTTATTTTCCCTCTGATAACCCTCTCCTAAATGACGAAACATGAAATGTCAATCGGTTACAAACTACTTTAATAATTATATTTTATACGTGATTATAAGTCATATTTACTCCGTTGTTTTATTTTCTAAGTTAATAATATAATACTTTTATTAAATAAATTAACGATAACGTAGTTGAATAATTTCATGTAACTAATATCATTAGTACCTGTATATTTACTACTTGATTATTATTATTGTTTAAAAGTGACAATTGTGTACAGTTTTAAAGCAATATTAAACATATTTCAATGCTACCGTCTACGTACTTACTATAAACACACGTCTTCAATCAATCAGTTAATGAATATTTGTATTAATTTTGTGTTAACAAAGAATACACGGTCTAAAGATGGCATCGAACATATATGATGATGAATTAAACGTTGATGATTGCGAGTTGTACGTTCAACAACACAACATACAACAAATCTTAAAAGACTGCATTCTCCAGCTATGCATCGCAAAACCAGAGAGGCCTTTAACATTTTTTAGACAATACTTTCAAAAATTGGAAAGGGTGAGTTTTTAAAAAATAATATTTATATATTTGTATTTATATTCT
This sequence comes from Stegophylla sp. TES_Ste_2020, assembly GCA_025469315.1. Lineage (NCBI taxonomy): Eukaryota > Metazoa > Arthropoda > Insecta > Hemiptera > Aphididae > Stegophylla > Stegophylla sp. TES_Ste_2020. Next base: position 5,292 of record JAIPRM010000651.1, on the reverse strand, counting down.
ATTTTAATAAAATTATAGGTAATTTGGGTTGTCTTTGGTATTTTCCAAATTAATACCGACATTTGTGACTTCTAAATATCTTGTAAATATCTCAAAATACTCTAACTTAAATGTTAGAATTTTGTATAGGTAGGTAGATAGGTACTGAGTGCTTATACAGATGTTTTATGTTAATCTACCGAAATCATTTAGAAACTCACTCTAAAATGTATATAGATAATTCTGATATTCGTAGGTAGGTATGTAATAATGGCATTTAATTTTGAATTGTATTAAATAGAATAATTGAAATTATATTTTTTGTAATTCTCATTGGGTTTTACAAATTTGAATTATTCCTAAATCTTTGAACTGCTAATACCTACATTTAAAACAATTATTCACATGATCTCTTCCCAAATATTCTCTTTATATATTTCTTAAAATGTAAGTATCTACCCAGATACCTACCTAATAGTATTTTTCTCAAAAGTTTAAAATTGAGTTTCTTCTGTGAATGCCTCAGAAATTTTATAATGTCTACTATACTATGTATATATATATATAATGCCTTATAAAAATACTTAATGTGTGTAAACATGTATTAATTTTATGTGCTTGAAATCCCCATTTAATAAACAATTTATAATCCTCTACCAATTTTGTTTTTAGATTCTGAGCAGAGCCAAGAAGCTAGCGTTTTTACAATGATGTTTGTTTCTTTTTCTGTTTTTTTAGTATGGAACTATTTGGCAAAAGTTTTGATTAGCAACATTTTAAACCAGAATTTGATTCTTGATGGTATTCTAAAGAGGTCATTTTTTGAAATTTTCCATAGTTTTTTAAAATTTTGGAGAAACTACCTAAATTTTGACATTACTACCTTATATATATATATATATATATTTTTTAGGATTTATATTTTTTCCGTATTTTTTTTCATATCCAAACTAAAATATATATAGAAATAATAGGTATTTTGATGAACATTTTTTTTTAATATGTGAACATTTTATTTTATTAGGTATTTTATTTTTTTTCTGATAATTTACTTTTCATCTAAAACTTTTTTTCTGGTTTTTTGTTTTGGGTAGGAAAATTTGATCTAATTTCTTGTATGAGCTAAAGCTTTGCTCAGAATAATTTTATTGATGAATTTATTTAACCTACTCACCAAGTACCACTCGAGAAGCAAAGAATACCCATGGTCCAAAGTATGTCTAGATTTTTTTTTTTCAAAAAAATCATAAATAAAAATTGAATAGTTTTTATAGCAAAAAATTTTAAATTTTGAGTGAATTGAAGAGGCTGTTTTTTTTCTATATATAGTGCTTTTATAATGATGATTATTTCTTCATTTTTGTATTTCGTTTTAAAGAAATATTTTCCTCTAGGTACTTTTTAAGATCATAAATTGCATCTCAATGGACTTTAGACTGATAATATCTTAAAATTCTCAATACTTTTTTCCAAATGAATAATTTCTGAGCATAATTAAATGAACAAAAATTATTTTGTCATTATCTATGTAAAAAGTAGGTAATATTGCTTCAAACTCAATAATACCTTATAATAGACAAATTACAGATAAAATGTAAATATGTAACAATTATTTTAAATATGCTCAATATAAAATTGACAATTATTATCGCCAAAAACTATTTGAAGCTCAGTTCAGAATCAGTTTATCGAAGAAATGATTTATCATTTCTTTCAAATTCAACACACTAGGTTTAATCGTACATAGAAAAAAGTAATATAAAATAAACATGGTTGGACGATAATTAAAATTTTGTGTATCTTTGTTTAGTAAATGAATTTTGACTTTTGAGAATAGAAATTATATAGCATACAAAGAGAAAATTTCTGATGGTGCTGAAGTACAAAATTGCATCACTACATTTCAAATGTGGTGGTGCAAGTCCACCATTGGCGGGCTCATCCAAATTGGCTCTTAATTTTGGGTAAGTCTGAAATCGACCCTCGAATTGGCTTCTGAAAATAAACCATTTGAATTGGCTCCCGAAGCTGTAAAATAATATTTTTTAATAAGGGGTTCTCATAATACTCCGATATTTGTCAACATTTACTACATAATTTTCACTCAAATAATCTGGGGCTAGATATACTATTCAGGTATATTATTTCAAGATTTCAATACATAGAAATATTAGCCAATAAATATAAGAGTCATGAAACATAATTTAAATATCATTTTTATTATTTATTATATTACTTATTTATTTTTAAATATATATATAATTTTTTAAAGACACAATTTTTTTACACATCATAATATATATATATTCTGTAATGAAGCAATCAGCTAAATAGTTTTCTGTTTATTGAATTATTTTTAAACTTAATTTCTTCAATACTCTTATGAGATTATTTTACTATATATTTAATCAAACAATTTTGTGTGTTTAATAAATTTGCGTAATACTTGTATTATGTTCGATGTATAACGCTTTTGTGACTATGTAAAATATATGAATGTGGTATCATAGAGCAAATCAAGTGTTACAATAATAGAAAATAATACTAAACTTCTTCGGTTCCCCTGAGTGTGACTAACGTTAACGCCCCAAAAAATAATGTTTAACTCTAAATAATTAATAATATTTTGATATCCAATTTATTTCTGGGAAAAAAAGGTAAGGGGAACCAATTCAACAGTAAATTTGTTGGAGCTAATTTAGAGGTACTTTTTGCACCTTTTTTGTTGACTATCTGTATTTGGGAGCCAAATCAAATGCTTCACCATTGGCGGATATTTCTTGAAATTTTTTTTTTTGGAGTGGCTACTATTTTTATAAAAATAAACCCTAAATACCATTTCCCCCATTATTTATGAATCGCAATAACTATTACAATAATAATAACAATAACTATTCTAAAAGTAAACATATCTGTGATATTTATGCATAGTTAAAATAATAAATTACATACTAGGTTTTTAATCTTAATAAGTAGACATTTACATTGTAAATCAACATAGTTTTTCTGGGTTTTATGCAATATTTAATCAAAATGGTTTCAGCATGTTTTGTTTTTAATGTGATATAAAAATAGCTCTCAATCAAATGGTTTCTCCTTAATGTGCCATATATTATCATTATTGTCCATCAATTTAAGAATGACCATTGTGATAATACAGGTATTTGATCAAATATATCATCATATAATATGAAATTTTGCAACATAGTTTTAAATTATTTTCTTTAAATATTAGGTACTTCAAAACTTAAAAATATGAAATTGACGGTATTTTACTGTAATTATTATTATAGTTCGATTTAAAATAACAAAGGGTGTTAAATTTAAACTTAGAGAGTGCTAGTGACCTTCTTGTACCCCCTTAGTTGCACCACTGCCCCTAGTATTTATATTTTTATTTTTTTTTCCATGAAGACTTTTTTGTATAGAAATATTTGTTGAAAGGTTATGATCAGCAATTTTTTGAAACCATATTTGCCTCTAGTTGGTACTTTAGAGAGCTTAATTTTTTGAATTTCTCAATTCTTCAATTTATTTATTATAATTATTGTTATAATTATTTTTTTTTTTTTTAGAGAAACTACATAAAATTTGACAAAAAAATACCCAGAAATCATAATTTTTTCATCCAAACTTTATAATAATTTAAACATAGACAGTAAAATGAGAAAAATTTTGGCGTAAGAAAATTTTGAAAATGTGAAAAACATTTTTCTAACACATTTTTCTCATTAATTATTTTTTCCTTCTCTTTATTTATTAGATAAAAAAAATCTTGTGCCCAGCAGTACATTGGTCAATAATTCAATTGTCACAAAAAATGAATTTTGGTTTTTTCTAATCTCAATTTATTTTTGTGGAAGATATTATTAACACTGATTATCTATTAGGTATAAATTATTAAAAGGAAAGATGAAGGTTATTTTTTTCACTGTAACCATGGGTGTAATACAGCTAGTCTCAATACATAACTGTTGACAAAAACAATTCAACAAAAAGCCGGACATACTTCGCACGATGGGTGTACTTCGCACGACGGGTGGTATTCTCTTGACGGGCGTATTAAATTTTTAAGAAACGATAAATTATTTCTTCAGTAAAACGATTCTGAACAAAGGAAGTTAATAATATAAGAAAAAACAAATGCAAAAATTCAGAAAGCTGGGCTGGAATCGAACCTGGTACTGTCGGCGTGCTAGGCCGGGTTCTTTACCACTAGGCCGCAGCACATAACTTGACCATGTAGGTCAGCCGTCCTCACTACGCGGCCCGCGGGCCGCATGCAGCCCTTTAGCAACTTTAGTGCGGCCCGCAGTAAAATTAAATTGACATTCTAAAATCCAAAATTCTATAAACAGTGAATTTAATGAACGTCGCTTATTATCTTATTATTTTTATTTATTTTATCTTTCTATTTTAAACTTGTATTGAATTACCAGTTGGACAGATAAGTAGGCACCTACGATTATGAGTTTATTAATTTCCACCACGTAGTCTTGTATAAACAGTTTATCCGTTATAGCTTATTGTCCGTTTGTATTTTATCACATATTGTCGTTATAATATTTAATTCTGTGCTTCTAGCATTGTGTGTTCTAGTTTTAGTGATTAAGCTAATAATTTAGTAAATATATATATTTAATATTTATTGTATAAAAAAATTTGTGTCATTAATTTACTTTTTCCTACAATACCCTCTCCTAACAATATATATATAATTTTTATATTTTTAATTATTATCATTAAAAATGTATGCGGCCCGCAAATAATTTTCAAAAATTGCATTTAGCCCATTCTACAATCCTAGTGAGGACCGCTGATGTAGGTGAATTAGTAGATATGTACTATGTAGTATAATAATTAATAACCGAAAATATTTAATTTTCAAAATAGAATAAAATAGATAGAAAACTAATGTTGCATGTGGATTTTAATTCACACCATCGTATTCAGCGTCAAAAAATACAAAAGATACAATAAAACATTATTAACCTTCAGTAATTAAATGCTTATAATATATAGATATTTCGTAATATCTGCCTATATTTTCTCCAATTTTCAATCAAACCCTTGTAAAATGTTTAATTATTCGTCCGTAAGAAATTATATTGCACCAAAATATTCGCAATGAAATTTTCTATCTAGGCACCAAATTTCAATATAATCGGTTCAGCCAATTTTCTTATATGTACGTTAAAGTGAGTAATTTTAGGAAAAACTAACGAAATCCGTCGAAATTCTAACTTCAAACGGGTATAAAAAAAAAGTCGACTAAAAATTTTTGAGATTTTTTCAGGTCAAGTAGACATATAT
>JAIPRM010000650.1:12427-45211 GCA_025469315.1 Stegophylla sp. TES_Ste_2020 | reverse complement strand
ATTTCTATAGAGTGCATACATAGGCGCAAATAGGATGAAAAATTTGGGGGGGGCTAATATTTTTTTATTCATTTTGATAAGTATAGTCGTATAAAATATTTTCTGAAGTATATAATATGACGTATGATGAACCATTTTACTTACTGATGTACGCTTATTTATCGTACATCTATATAATGAAAATGTATTTAAGGATCAAGGATTATATTAAAAAAAAAAAAAAACATTGAAATACAATTTGTATTGGCTAAAAATACTTTTGGAGATGCTAAGCCTCCTTAGCCCCCACCCATCTATTTGCGCTAATGAGTGCATAATATTATTATAATCAATAATACTCACTTGGGGAATCTGTATTTCTTGTTTGATGTGCAAACTCGACCCCGTGGATGTGATGGTCGAGCCCGGGTATTGGCCCAGCGTGACCGCATCGCCGGACAACATGGCGAATTGGTGATGGTTGTTGGCGGCGGCCGACGTTACCACGCCGCCGCGTAACGTTTGCACGGCCATCTGTCGCTGTCGCATCATCTGCAACTTCCGCGCCCGGTCTCGTTTGTACATGGGCCCAAATTTGTTTCGTCCGCCTCGCATCCTGTCGGCTCGGACAGCTGGAAACGGAACACGCGACATTATTAGATTATATAATACGCATAAAAAAATATAATAAATTATATTATTATGATATACCTAATATTATAATAATCTAACTCATAACATACGACTACTGCACCACCGAGATAATATTCATTAATGTACTCGCGGCGGCGGCGCGAAAACGGCCCCCCGGCGCCCAACCCTATATATTATAGGGTAACTTGACTATTTTAAATAGGGTTAATAATACCCCCGGAACATGCTTAGAATTTGAACAGCAAGCGTCAGTGGTCATAAATCACCCGGAGTCAACGATATGCATACATACTTACAATAACAATCAAACAATATTATTAGATTCTGAATGAAGTGAAGAAGCTAGTGTTTTTACAATGATGTTTATTTTTATTTTTATTTTTTCTGTGTACAACTTTTTGTACAGAAATACTTGTCCAAAAGTTTCGATCAATAACTTTTTGAAACCGGATTTGCCTCAAGATTGTACTTTAGAGAGATCATTTTTTGAATTTCTCAATTCTTCAATGTTTTTTTTGGAAAAAACTACCTAAAAATTGACAAAAACGACCCGAAAACCATCATTTTTTGATCAGAATTTTATGAAAATTTAAACATAGATAGAAAATCCTATAAAAAAGATTTTGGCGCAAGAAAATTTCGAAAATGTGAAAAAAAATTTTGGACATTTTTCGAACATTTTTTTTTTTTCTTATATTATTAACTTCCTTCGTTCAGAATCGTTTTACTCAAGAAATGATTTATCGTTTCTTTAAAATGTAGTACGCCCGTCTAGAGAATACCACCCGTCGTGCGAAGTACACCCATCGTGCGAAGTATGTCCTGCTTTTTTCTTTAAATTATTAAAGTAAAATTTTTGATAATAGCTTGTTACCAGTTATTCATAACATAAAGGGACAAATTAGGAAAACCTGGAAAAGTCTGGGAATTAGAAAAATTTAACCCCCGAGTAGTGATCGGTGGCTCCGATGACAGTGTATTCGACTATGCGATGAGACTTCTCGTTCGCCACACGTGCACCACTAACGTACATCACGATTTATAAAATTAAAATTTGATATGACGGGTCTCTCCTCTCGAATTTCGCCTTTTTCTTCGTGACACGTCGAGTTAAATATTATATGCAAATACAGTCGTTAAAATATATGTCCTTTTTTTGTGTTCGGTTTGTTTATTAATAATTACTGCATTGTATTATTATGTAGTTCATTTTTCTGGGTCATTTCTGCGGTGGTAGTATTCGCACTCGAACGCGCGCCACCACCACCACCCATCACTATTATAAACGAGAAGGTCGGAGAGCGGTGGTGTCCCCTCCTCCCTCAGCCATCTCACGGCATGAAAGTTCGACTGTTGTTCCCGATACTTTTGTTTATTTCAAATGTTTCTGTCTTGTCGGTATCGTGTTAGAATAATATCGTATATTATTGTGTGTGTGTCGTGTCCCCCACCCCCCCCCATCACTATAATAATAGGCCGTTTGGGTTGACTCCCACCGAGTGTGTTCCGGTCAATAAATTTATTTTTGTAGTCGATTTTTTGCTTTGAATAATTTAAAACAGCATTTTTACGAAATAAAACTATTTGTTATATTTTTTGTAGATTATTTTTTTTCTATGCGTTATTTTTTAAGTTTTTAATTTTTGTACATGCAATTACTACTTTTAATTCAACGTTCTTTTTTTTTTCAATTTTGATTTAGAAATTTTTCATTTTAGATCAAAGTTTAGAGTAGCAAAATTGAAAATCTAAGAATAACAATATACTATTACTATTCCACTACTAGAACTATTGTTCTGAAAAGAATTACTTAAATATCTTATTTTATAGAAATGAAAGTTTAGTATTGTTTTAAATAATTCATAGAATTACTCAAAAAAAATTATTGACTGGGAGACGCATGAGGTAGGGTACTAGTTGTATAACGAGAGGGTTATTATTTAAATTTTATGTATTTAATTTTTATATTTTATGGTACCAATAAGTCTTTTTTATTTCATGTGATTTAAAAATTTTCCCCACAAATACTAATTTTTTCATGCATATATACTATTGTATAAAGTGCAGTAGGTATACAAGTTTTTAAAACTGTTTCAGGACCTGCTAACGACTAAATTTTCGTTTCCATTATTCGCTTAATATTTCGTGTGCATATTATTCTGTGTCATCGATCGGGAAAGTAAAAAAAAGCTTTTCGCTCGCTAAACCTATATTTTATTTTGTTTCCTAACCTATATGTATATATATATATATATTATACGAACCACTCAGTTTAAGTATAGGCATATTAAAAAATCGTTTTTTTTTCCAGTAATATTATTGTTGTTTGTTTCTTGCCTGCTTACTTTGATCGTAGAAATGAGACAAATAATTATGGACAGAAATTTTATTTTCCTTGACCGATAATTTTCTACCTCATTGAGGTCGCGTTCGAAAATATAAATAGATAAATAGTAATTAGTGAACGTTTTGACAAAACAAATAACATATCAGCTCTTTTTCATGCATTAAAACCCCGACCCCTGCGCGCAACAATCGTAGAATATTATCGTATAGGTGTTCGAAATTTGTAAATACATTTATTTGTATCTTTTTAACATTTCGATAATAAAAGATAACATGTGTATATATATATATATATATAAACGACTTTCATTTTCTGTCAAATATTTCATCGCTCGCTCCCTTTGTAAAAAAATATTTAAAAAACCGAATAATATACACACAGTTTCGCCGCAATCCAAGTTTCAAAAATATTTTTAAGGTTCTGCTGTCGACTGCTTACACATTATTTATTTTATTATATTTTTGGTTTGCGTATTGGATATTGTGTCGTTGCATATCGCGGTTATAATACGCAATATGAACAAAAAAGTAAAATGCAGGACCGAGTACTATTTTAATAGTATAGTTTAAAAATTACTTTTTTAATACACTGTTATAATACTACTCGTATGTACTTGTGTATTCTCTGATATCAAACGACGGGCAACTCCCATTAACAACAACGACGGCCGACGCTCGGCATTGAGCTGCGATCGTATGGGACGAGGCGAAAAGTTTGCATAACGCCCGTGACATACTTTTCGGAACACGTTTTTATCTCTTATTTTGGTTTTTTATTTATTTTTACGCGCACATAGTTTTATATTATTGTATATTTGTGTATCAGTAAATAAAACAATATATACGATTTGCGAAACGGTCGAAACCCCAAAACGTGTGTGTTATAAGCTTGGGAGAGTAAACAATGTTTTATTTTAACTAAAAACGATGCTCATAATATTATTGTTTATTTCGTTGAAAATGTTCGTGCTACGTTATTTTGGAGAATTTAGAAAATAGACAAAAAAAAAAAAAAATAGACACACACAAACAACACGACGATAGTCAAGGTCAAGAGTATATATTACAATAAAGACGAATAAAAATGAAAAAAAAAATAATAATAATAAAACTGTTATTGAAAATTCTAAATATGTTGAAATATATAATACATATGTATAAATGCATATAACGAAACAAATCGACCATTATCATTTACTCGTCTCGGAAGATTTCTCGATTATTTTTACGTAACACAGTTTTATGTATATAAATAATAGCGTACCTTTATTTAATGTATATTATATATTTTTTTCATTGGATTTCACACTCATTATTACATTTATTGTGAATATTCTGTTGTCGCTGGCAACGCTAAATTATTATCATTTTTCTCGTTATACAGTAGTTAGTTGTGTACGTACGTACCCCTACGCGTTTATTATTTTTAGTACACGCAGTGGTGTATACTGCGCTGTAAATAATAATAATAATAATTATCAAAAAACAAAAACGTTACGAATATAAACAAAATACAATATACACCACCTAGTGTATATAATATATACCAGTAGGTAATAATAGACGTGGCACGGAACGACTGATGTAGTTGTGTATAATGTGTTATTTAGTTTTATAATGAAATTTTTTTGCATCTAAAAATTGTTCAGAATTTTTTTTCCTGCTAAAGAAAACCCTATTTCCCCCTTCATTGTGTTTCTGCGTAGTTTTTGCGCGGCGGCGGCGGCGGCGGCAGTAGTATTATAGCAGCTATGTATGAAAAATGTAATATAAAGCAGTCAGGACGGTGTGTGTGGGTGGGTGGGGAGGTCGTGGTGGTGATGATGATGATGATTGGATGAAAGGGTCGGCGGAGCATGGGTATAGTCGAACAAGCGATCGTGTAGGAGACATTGATGTTTGCGTGTGTATGTATAATGTATAGAATGGAGGGGAGTGTAAAGGGACGACGTCGGGTCGTCTGTAACTAGGTTAATTTGGTTATGGTAGGTCATGGTCAGGCCGGGATCGATCTTTTGCCGCCGGTGGTGGGGAAGAGGAGAAAGAGAAGGGTTGTGTGCGGATATACGTCATTGCGCGCTTGTGTTTGTGTGTGTAGATTTTACGCACATATACATACACATTCAAAAAAAAAAAAAAAAAACCGCGCGTGCACGCACACACACACACACACACACACACACCCTTCGCGTGTCCCAATTATATATTATAACACGCCAAACACTTCTCCATATTTTGTGTTTTTGATCGTTTATATATTATAATATACATGTATACACACCACACACACACACACACTCCACGTAAGTTCGATTAATCCAATACCAGTTATTATTCCCTCGGTCGTTATTATTTATGAATTCGATTTTAGTGTGGAAACGATAGCTTTTTTTTTTTTTTTTATACTCGTGTAATGTACAATATGTATATATATATATATATATATATTTGAAGGGCTTCGTTTGTTTTTCGATCGTTTCGTTCGCGCCAATAGGCCAATATAAATAATATAGCTCACGAGGGTACGGTGACGATGACGACGACGACAGCGTCGTGTTCTGATGACCTATTTTCGGGGGTTGCCAAAAAAAATTAATAGCAGTAAGAAATTCACGTATCTATACGGAGTTTTTTATACCAGCGAAAATCAATCTGTGTAGCCCCGTGGTAGTTATATTATTTATAAATACGATATTATATACTCGACGACTTTAACTAGACATACTACATAATTTTTTATTATTGTATAAGACACACACGGGTTCATTGTATTTACCGACGACAACGGGTTAAGAACACTCGGTGTGTATGTATATCTTAAAAAAAATAATAATAATAATAATAATAAATACACATACGCGATTTTAGTGTAAATATTAGTGTCATGAACCGCATGCCAATTTTTGTCACCTTGAAATTACTACATTCTTACTACTAAAACGTCAGTGATGAACAATAAAATAGAGAAAAAAAAAATATAAGTATAATATATACGCGGAAGTGTTGAAAAAAAAAAAAACTGGCAACATATAAACATCGCGCGCGCGCTGGACACTGACTTCGTTCCATACGCGCACAGGCAGCTTATTATTATAGTTTATTTTTTACTCAGGTTCATCGGCCCGAGATTTGTTTAGTGTTTCATTAAACGTGTTGTTATTATTATTATTATTGTTATTATTATTATTATTATTGTTTGCCCTTGTCGCGTCTTACGAGTGATCAGAAAGCAGCTCGTCGCTACGCACGTGGTGGGCACTGGGATGTGTGTCCGTTTTTCTCACCCTTCCTTTGTGTACTAATTCTAGAATTAAAACTACAAAATGTTTTTTTCATACGTGTAAAATGCGCAATATTATAATAACGTGAGTATATATATATACAAGATGACAAAGATACAGAGAGAGAGAGAGAGAGAAACAGAGAAACAGAGAGTATCGAATATAGCTATTGGTTTTATCGACGATTATTATATTGGGACGTGCGTTAAAAAAAGAAGTCATCGGAGTCGATTATTATTCCGTATTTGGATTACTATATAATTACTACGCACGGGACGAGAAACGCATATATGCCCGCAGTATATAATATATTGTATTCAATTCGAACTCTTATACAACTTGAATCGACAATCAGTCGGCTTGCTATTATAACTATAGCACCTATAAAATAGTTTATTGATTACGCAATTTCGGGTTTTTTTTTGTCTCTTCGATTTCACAAATACTATACCTAAATGTTGCTGTGTAAAATTTTTGTCTTGTAAATGATCGTCCGAGGTAATCGTCGTCGTACGAACTGCATTATTTTATAATAATAGTCGTGAGTTTTTTAAAAAACAACCGAAAGCTTACTATTTTTATGCAGTTGCTAGGAATTAACTATTCTCTAAAAATCTATCCGAATTAAATATTATATCTTACGACTCTCGTTTTCTGCGTCCGATTGGGAGGAGGAGTGGAGGACGTTAATATTTGTCTTTTTCAATCCAATTTTCACCACGTGTTGTTCTTACTAATTATTTGTCCGATCCATTGTCGTTCATGTCATGTCATACCGACCATGTGCTTCGTTAAAAGTATGATTCAGCTGCAGGTGTTGATTGCGTTCGACCGGTTTTTATTAGGTTTTATTAATTGTTAGTGCAATTAATTATTGGCGTCTAGTCGAGTTATCAGCTCTGTGCAATGTCGCATTGAGATTATTTTCTGCCTCATACACGATGCAACTGGTTGTCGCCGAGTACTTTTCGACTCTCATAATCAATATCAAAATATGACGTCATTTCGAGTTTCACGTTTTATAAAACGCCGCCGCCGCCGTGTGCTGCGCGCGTACTCCGAGTATAATAATAATATTATGTATTTTAACGTCATATTCTCGGAACTCGTGTGTATATTTTATCCTCATTATCCTGTATGTTCGGAATCGTGTAGCATTCATTATTCCATTATGATGTAACGCCTATGTTATTAGCATTATTTTTTCACGAGTCGCGGGACATCCGGTGCGCGGTGCCCGCGAAGGGTCTCGTGTCCCCTCCCCTCAGGTGCATTAATGCAGCAAGTCTTTCTGCAGCGTAGTAAATAATAAACACGATTCATATTGTGCTACTGCTATATCTAAAAATTCTTTTTGAAGTTTTTTTATAACGTTTTTGAAAAACAGTGTCTATAACGTTTTTTTTCACCATAAACAGCTTTTTTAAATTGTCCTTTTTGACCTCAATATTGTCTGTATATATTCTGTCGGAGATTATCACTTATTTATTGGATAAAATACTTTGTTTTTGTTTGTTCGCTTGTTTTTTTTATCCTAAATAAAATGTGTTTAAAAAACAAAACCACTCGTCTAAAACCTTTTTACAACCCTGCGTATATCGCGTATATTGATTACTGCATTTTTACGTCACTGCGGCGGTATGTTATGCGCATGTTGTAGGGACTTAGTACGAACAGATTTCGTATGGAAAGTAGTATGTATACCTACACATTATGCGTGTGTGTGTATGACTGTATGTATACGGCCGCCGGTATATAATAAATATAATATTATATGCAATATGCTTTTGTCGTTTTTGATATCATAATTTTAGTGATATTAAAAAAAAAAATGAAAAAAAAAGAGAGACTATAATAACGCATGCAATAATAATATAATGTGCTCGTGCGCTGCTATAGTGTGTAGGTAACGATAATAAAACTCACTCCCATATTACTACATACGTCGTACTCGGTTTTTACTGTATTATTATTTAATTTTTTTTTATTTTTTTCTGGCTTTTATCCAGTATACCACAACACGTCAAGTGTCCGATTTTACGATTACAAAGTTTTTATTTTTCCGATTAATAAAATCAGCTGTTACGCGTATTAATAATAACTACATTATAATAAATGGTAAAATTATATTAGAGGTAAAGCGTGTATATTATGTAAGAGAAAAATAAACGCAGAGACTTGCGCGGGTGTATATGCCGCCGATGGCCCTAAATAATAATAGTATTCAATGTTTCTCGAAACTGCATTAACGAGTCGAGAATCGCGCAAAAAATATGATTAAAAAAAAAAAAAAAAAAAAATCGTTTGTTTGAGAATAAGACACGGTGTATAGTGGTAGGATCAATTGTTCCGACACCAAACACTATCGTTTAGTGCGCTAAACTTTAAACCGAAAAATAAATTGCGTCTCGTGGATATCGTATTGAAATCAAACTCGTTTACTTGGATATTTCGTGTTGAATCGTGTTGCAAAATCGTCGTAAAACTGCTGCGGAGATAACGTGGGAACCACTCTGCAACCACAGAGTTGTTATGTTTCAGTTTTCTTATTTTAAACTTAAAAAAAATTAACTTTTTCTGTTTAAAATTATTGTTCCACATTTTTACATTTAATTCTTGATTGTTGTGAATAAAATATAACTAATAGTAGACAAGCCCAAGATACTAGTAATATGTGAACATGAATTTACTGTGCATGATATTAATAGCTAACAAATTTCTATATTATCGTGTTTAATAGTTGAAAAATATGCAGTTGAAATTTTCAGGTGTATTAGTCGTCCCACATACAACACATATGTTTTGAAATGTATTCCAAATATTATTATTGCTCAATTAATTTAATTTTAGTAATCTCGTTTCTTACAATCTTTTTTTATATTATGAGATGCCGCTTATGTATATTATAATCAATATTTACAAACGTTTACTGTATATTTGTATACTTAAAATAAATAGGCTACAGCATCATACATGCATCAATATTCTCATGTGATTACAGTAATTCATATTCTTGGGATTATTTCTAAATGTATAATGGAGAAATTATTATCAAACTTAGAATTTTTCTGATTATAGTATAGTACTACTATAGTTGGTATAATAAATATATTTAAAATAGATTATTTACAAATAAAAAATATTTATTCAATATCTCAAGTTAATATATTTAAATTTTTTTCGGCCACGAATGGAGGAGAGCAAGAGGTTTACTATAAAACAACAATTAAATAATAGTATCCAATTGTAATAGTAAAATATAAAGAATAATTATTAAACTCGTGTGTTTTAAACACCAAAATAAAAATCGTGCGTTTAAAACAGTTTTAAACGTAACAACCCTGTTTGTAGCATTGTACTGTTGTACTGTACTGTGCCCAACGATGGTATTGTGCGCCGCCGTTGCAGTTAATTGAACTGTAGCTGCATCTACGAAGAGCGTCGAATTACCATACAGTATTATGTATACTTTCTTATTTTCGTGTAAACGCGTCGTTACGAGACTTGCATAATAATAATAATACGGCCGAGCGGACCCATCGCCTGCGGCGGGGGCATCCGGCCGAGGAAATTCCACCATAACGCTGAAGGCATTTTTCCTGCGGCGCAGCGTGTCGGATTTTCCACGCGCGTTTATCCGAGTGAAATCGTCGGCATTGGCCTTGAGACCAAGGTTTTTCCAGTGAAAGCGGAAAACGCGAGACGCTTAGTTAAGCGACCAAAACGTGGGAGGGGAGGAGAGAAGAATAAAAAAAAGAATATAATATAAAATAATATTAGTTTATATATATGTGTGTGTATATATATATATATATATATAAACGTAAACGAGTATATACTGTACGAGTATATAATATTATGGTAACGCTGTGCTGTTTGTCGTATTTATTTTGTTTATTTAATTTACTCCTCTTATCCAGTGTGTACATACGTACGATTGCCAAAAAGATGCAGTGCATGTGGTAAATATCGCTTGCGTGCACGTAATCTCATATCAGTGGCGCGTACATTTATTTTAAAAAAGGGGTAGGAAAGGTTCCAATAATAGTAAATGAAAGATTTCTATTGTCACATTTGATTTGAATTCGATATTTTTTGGGAGTAAAATTTTGAGGGAAAAGAGTTGTCTCTCTCTCTTTTTCAAGAATGCCACTAAGTAAGTTTGTATTTGATATCGGGTCGCATTAAACAAAAAAGTTCGCAAAAATTCTGATATTTTCGAATTTCCACGTCCACATTTGTTTGATAATTCAATCGAATATCTAGGATAGTAAATTATTGTTAAAACAGTCAATTTGCTTTTTAGTATTATTGTTTTGCAGTATTGATTGTGAAAATTTCCTGAATATTTAAAGTATTGCCGTCTCTCATACTATTGAAAGTGTAATCCAAAGGAGATTCTGCCCCTTAGCCCCCCCCCATTTTCGCCTAAACCTCTGGTTTCGTTTAAGTCTTACTTGACAACTATAAATAACATACACCAGCGTACACTTACATATTATATACCTACCTACATTGTAGTGGTAATGTGTATTGCACGGTCGTCGTATAGCCCATTTTATACTAGTAGTTGTTGTACAGTAGCACTAGCAGTAGTAACGGTGGTAACTACATGCGCGGAAAGTAGATACCGTGTGTATCAGCTAGGAATAGAGTGGTAGGCGACGGACTTAAGAACACAATAAAACTAAGTAATATTATTATTGCCGTCGTCGTCGTCGGACGACCGAAAACGCGCGCGAGTAGTCGTTTCGGATTTATTTTTATTGTATACACACACACACACACACACATACATACATTATATCATTACCGCGTGTACAATATAATATGTAATACACCTATACATGTATATAAATTATGTGCACCGCCGCCACAGACTCTTCTTTCACTTTTCAAGGTCTTCCGTCGCGATTCGTTACGCGCAAATGGAAGTGTACTCGATGCGCCGCCTCGCCACGCCGCCGTTGAGAACACAATAATAATAATCTATGACAGTGTGTGTACACATTATTATAATATAAATGCGTGTGTGTATATATATATATATATTTAAATTATTTTTTACCCATTATTATGGAAAGGCGTAATATAGGGGGATAAAAAAAAAAAAATAAATAAATAAATAAATAACTTACAATCGACGAATATTGAGATACTCGTGGTCGTTGTCATTATCGTGTCGCAATGAAAATCTCTCTCTCTCTCTTCTGTTGTTGTTGCTTAACCACCTATTTGCAGCCCCTTACTACACAGTAGTCGACCGATCACAATCTAATTAATAATTCCGAATGCTGTCCGGCCGCCGCCGGGTCTTTATACCTACGTTTATAATATACATATCACATTTTTAATGTGTGTGTGTGTGTAATGATACATTATAACGATACTAATAATGTAATGATAATAATTATTGTATTATTATTATGACATTATACTGACGATGATGTGTGTAATAATTCCATCCGCCCCACCAATGATAAAACACTTTTTTGATTTACACAATACGATGGTGGGGGCGGTGTGCTCGTATTGATTATCATAGTTTTATTGGCTGTTTATAAATTAATTATTATTATTATTATTTTGCACATTATTCGCGCCGGCCAATTATTTACTGTCGGCGGTCGAGTGACCGATATTTTATATTGTTTCGACTAAACCTCTATTTAATAATATACCTCCAGGGCTTATTCTATGAATTTCTCCCCACTGGCCAAAAGTTAAACAAATATTGGTTTACCGTATTTTTTTTATAACATTTCTAGTAAGAAGTACTGCGTTTTAGTCTTTATAGCTATATAAATTGTATAGTGTTATAAAATAAATATTCCCCAGGACCAGAGTGTTATAAAAATTTTGATGGTAACGTACCGGGGATAAAAATAGTTATTAATAAAGTGATAAAAATAAAAAAAATGATGTAAAATATGATTGATTGAAATGGGTTGGATAATGGATTAAAATCTGTCTGTTGGTGATTTTTTTTTTTATAACCATACACAGCAATTTTGACTGTTTATTGTGACGAGTATTAAACAACTTTAATTTGAAAAAAAAAGGTTCTCAGAAAATTTGATATTTTTTGAATATTGTAAGGTGCCAAAATTCACGGGGCTAACTGCCCGTTACATTATCAAATTTACTCGTGAATTAACATATATTTCTTCATTCCTCACGCTACTAGTACTTTTGCGTGGACGTCCATTATCTATTTGAATTGCCTTTTATTTAACGGTTTTGTTTTGTTTTTTTTTCCACTTTAGGTCGACGACCAGATGAAATTGTTGCAGCACTCGTGGTCGGACATGTTGGTGTTGGATCACATCCATCAGCACATGCACAATAACTTGGCCAACGAGATAATGTTGCACAACGGTCAGAAGTTCGACTTGCTCGCGCTCGGTTTGCTGGGCGTCACCACGATGGCCGACTGTTTCGCCCGGGTCGTCGACAGGTTGCAGGAGCTTAAATTCGACGTCGGCGATTACATTTGCCTGAAGTTTCTGCTGCTTTTGAATCCCGGTAAGTAGTGAATGGTGTACACCTTGGCGAACTATATATAGAGTGTACAGGAGTACACGTGTATGGACACATATTTTTTATTATTTTTCTATAATAACGGTGTGGCGTATAATATTTGCGCAGAACGACGCGCGTTCTCTCGCTCGTTTGTTCGCCGCGGAGAAAACGGTTATCTAATTATGCGATTTTCTTACGATTTCCCGCAGACGTCAAAGGGATCGGGAACAGTAAACACGTCCACGAAGGTCACGAGCAAGTGTTGAAGGCTTTGTTAGACTATTGTATCACGGCCAACTCTCAAGTACAGGTAAATATAATAATAATCAGGGCCCAGATTTAAATGTACTAAAAGTCCTCGAAAAATGCTTTAAAAAAACAGTCAAAAATGCACTTAAAAAATGTATTTTTCCTTGAAAATGCCCTTAAAAAATGCATTTAATTGCGAAAATGCACTGTAAAAAGGTCCTATACGTTTTAATATTTTAATTTATTTTACTATTGGCCGTCTGTCGAGTCCAGGTGACCATAAGTAAAGATGAAATTCAAACTTTATAGCGATTACAGAGAGATTTATAGATATTATTAAGGAAAAACCAAAAAGCATGGATACTAATATTTTTAATTAGCTAAATTTAAATTATTGACTTGTATAATGTACAGATATTATAAATTAACATTGTAGGTTTATTGTTCAAATATGCATTAAAACGAATAAAAAGACTGAAAAATGCTGAAATATGCCCTAAAAATGAAAAAAATATCGAAATATGCAAAATAAAAGTTTTAATTTTGAGGTCTCTGTCACATGAAACAAATTTTGTAGTTGGAAAGCATTTCCTAAGATTACCCAAAAAAATATGGATTTTGCATTGAAATCCGGGCCCTAATAATAATATAACGATTATACGAATAAGATGAATTATTATTCTTCATCACCGTGTGTGTGTGTGTGTGTATAATTTATTAACGCCTTGTCGGTTTTTTTTAAAATTTTCCAGGACAAATTCGCCAAATTGTTGTCGGTTTTACCCGACATCCATCATATAGCCACCAGGGGCGAAGAGAGTTTGTACGTGAAACACTGTAGCGGTGGCGCTCCTACGCAGACGCTGCTCATGGAGATGCTGCACGCCAAGCGAAAATAACACAAATTGACCCGAAACAACAGCCCCTCCCCCCCAAAATTCATTACCACCACCACCACCACCAATATCTACAACACCACTACTCGAGTATTGTCGTATATTAATATACATTAATAATATATTATTATTGTTATTATATTGTATATTATTATGTATACTACATGCAAAATATATGAAATACATCATCACACGTCATTGACATATTATTATACCTCATCAGCAACAACAACACACGTGAAGAAGAAGGGACAACGCACTTCGCCTCGTATTTGTATTCACAGTAAGACCTTAAATTATTATTATTATAGCAATATAGTTGTGCGGTGGTTGCGGTCATAATAGTAGACGCCGCCGCCGTACAAGTTTAAGTATTACTTGGGCGACGCCGCCGAGTGCGCATGATGACGAGTTAAACCCGTTTGATCATACACCAGTCGTGTTGTCGTTGTCGTTGGTCCTGCGACTGGTTTATGCCAATGGCTGACGGCGGTGGCAGCGGCTATGGTCATCAGACTCGTGTTATTTATTTGATTTATTTTTGCGTGCAATTGATATTATTTTTATATTATTCGCGAACCCGTCTGGTGTCAAGGGGGACTAGTCATCTGACACGTTTCGCATCATTTTATAATATAGTCTTTTCACGTGTGTATGTGTGTACTGCATGCAAATGATATATTCCAGGACAGGTTATTTGCTATCTGTTCACAAATCGAGCCGATACAATTTTCCACATTGTGGCCACCCCCGAGTAGTTAATACGTTTCTCAATCATTGGCTCGTTTCTTGATAAAGCAGCCTATATTTTGCATTATTCGAAATCGGGTTTCGATATAATCGGCCGGCCTCGTTTATATTCCGAAATCATATTGATATTTTATCAAAAGGTGATCTCTAAAAGTTTCTCTGTGGGTACCTATTTTTTTTTTTTTTTTGCATGAAGTATTTGAGTTTTTGCTAAAACATCGATTAACCTCTAATAATTTTATTTTTCAGGGTTGGCCAAATATTTCAAAAGACCGGATACCACCAACGTCTTTTTGAGCCACAGCTACGTTACCATGACAACTTACAATACATTTTGAGTCATACAGAGTTACCAACTGATCTCGTCGACAGCGTCATTATATATATACGTACGCGATGTTGGTCAAAACTACTCTAACACACCACTTACACTATAATAATGTACACCAATACATAATTACATACACATATACAATTACACACCACATAAATATTATTTATTTTTAATTATTTAACTTATAATTCTTTGTTAAAAGAAAAAATAATCCTTCCGATGACTAATGAACCTTTATAATATTAGTGTGTATATTATGTTCACCAATAAAAAAACCAATTTTTATTAAGTTTAATTATTGTTCATAAAGTGCATAATATTATGTAAATTATATATTATTATGAATGATATAGATTGTGTATATATATATATAAATTTAAATATATATATATTTTAATGCTTAGCTTAGGTATTTAATGTTTGGTTACCAAATCTCAAAAGGCCAGTAAAAAGGAGATGTGCTCAAGGTTTAAAAATGTTAAAAGTTTATATTATTTACAATATAATACATGCCGTTCAGTTCCTAAATACTGTTCCGATTTTAACTAAGACGCTAATCCATTTTGTTTTGGTTTTCTGTCTTTTTTTTTTATTATTATTATCTGCTTGAAAGAATTTTATCTATGGATGAGATACATAAATGATAAAGTATAGGCAGAGAGAAAATGATTTAAATAAATATGTGATAATATCACTAATTACAGTATTCATATGTTTTATTGTGAAATTCATTATTATTTTTAATATTATTTGATGTTACAAAATTATAAAATTTTTATCATTTAATTTGATTTTGCACACTTCATATTATTTTTTCAGACTTTTTGGCAAAAAAATAAATAAATGATAACATAGTATATTTTAATATTGTTTGTATAAAAGTTCAACTACAATTGCCTCCAAAATGAGAGTACAAAATATTTTTCTAAAACAACTCGTGCTTTGTTAACCTCGTTTTAGTTTAAGTTTATCATTCAATTTTTTTTCCCCTGGGGATATTTGGGCATAATCATTGATTCGGCATTAGTTTTTTTTTTAATATTATTTGAAAAAATAAAAACATTCCGTTTGAATAAATTAAATTTAAAAACAAATTACTACAATAATTATTATTTTTTCTCCTGATAGAAGGTGTTGGACAAGATAGCGTTCGCCTTATTTATATTTTACTTCCTCTTTAGGAATAATTCTCTAATTATATTATATGTAATATAGATTCATAGTTGATTAGATTTAAAGATTTATTTATTAAAGTGTGTATACATAGATTTAGAGCATATATTATTATATACCTTTGTGGTTCATAATGTTAGGTGTTAAAAATATTTATTTTAAAACAAATATCGTTAAAATAAAACAATATGATAAACCACAAGAATGATTGTAAGAAACTATGAGTTACCGTTATTATTATTTTTTTGTAAGTAATATTATATGTACTTGCTCATTGTTTTTCTTTTTCTTATCTTTTCTTTTTTCTTATCTTTTTTTTTTTGTCATATACGTTTGTATTGTTTGTTTGATTTGTCACAGGCGCGCACATATATGATTCAGACATTCAGTTTTTGATTTTATAAATCTTCACAGGAACTTTATAAAGTTCAATAAGTGTGTTGTCGTGATTGCTCTTGACGCTTCCTGGCCTCCGTCTTCCTTACCATTTACGCTTGAGGCTTATGTGCGGCGACCACTGCAACAGCCTGTGTTGGTGTTATGTAAAATTTTGAGAAAAGAGAAAAAATGTTTGAATTACAACCAAAATACTAAAAAATTTCCAAACATCTATATGATTATATTATATATATATAAATAATCTTTTTTCTTAAAAACTAATTGTTAGAAAAAAAAAAAATGAATATTTAATCATAATTATTATAAAAAAAGCGTCCAGGGTTTTCGTATGAATTCGTGATCAAACAATGTGATTGAATATTTTTAAATAAAATATATAATATTATTAATAATAATTCATATATATATATAATACATAAATATATATTTTGAAAGTATATTTCTTAATCTATTTTAAAAGGAAAATACATTTTATTTTTTTGAGAAAGAGAAATAATTAAGTTTTTATTATGGTTTTAACACTGTTGGTTCTTTTGTTCTCCATACATTTTTAATTATTAATTTTACTATTATATAATTGTCATTATTATTATTATTACTATTATTATGATTATTTTTATCATTAATGTTTAGTTGTATTTTGGCCCTCCCAAAAAGTTTTTTTATTATTAATGTTAATGTTAACCGCGCTTAGTGCATAAGCTTTGTATTTTTATTTTTATCCCTTATAGTGTCGTCTTAGTTTTAATGAACATTTTATTATAATGTATAATTGATAAGTTACGAGAACTTAAAAAATAAAACGTAAATTATTGATTATTGTGTCTCGTTGCTTTGGAATGCGATTAAAAACATATTTTTAAGAAATATGAAAAAAAAATAAAAAATCCTGTTACCTCAATAAATTCGTTGGTTTGTATCATATAATACATATTATATTATAAATAACATAATTTATATACATATATAACTAAGCTAATAATTAATTATTATTAAAAATATATATATTATATATTAAATACCATGTTATTAAGTGTTTGTGTTTGTATTATCTATTTTTGATGTAAATATAGATTTACGTTTAATTTTATTATTTATGCGATTTTTTTTTTTTTTTCATGCGAATACGAACACAATATTATTATTTGTCTCGTTTAAGACGTTTTTATGTTTTTTTTTTTTTTTTCTTAAGAAGGTAAAAACAATTTTCACAGATAAATGGTACAAATTGTGGTCGAGTATGTTTCTAAAAAAAAAAAAACCTGTTACCAGCGTATTATTTTTATTCATAATATATTGTGTATTGATCTTAAAAATATAATGTTTATTGATTATATTTGAATTTATTTTTTGTACAAAACATTAGTGGCAGTAAAGGATAGAGAAAAAACATAAATATTATTGTTGATAATATTGTTTTTAGATTGTTGTTAGAATGTATAGAAAAAGATTTAATCATTATTTTTTACTACCGTCCTATTGAAAATGTTGGTAAAATAAAGAAAATTATAAGAGAAAAACAAAATATAAATGATTCAAAGCATAATATTTTCTCTCTTATTGATATTTATTTATTTATTTATTATTATTATTTTTTTTTATAAGATATAATATTACTATTCTATGATTGTAATAATAATAATATTATTATTATTGTTACTATCTACTACCACCACTATTTTGTTTTTTAAAAAAAACTTACAGATTCCATTTCATTTTCAACGGCGTTTCGAACTCAGTCTTGTACAGCCTCTACTAAGTTATATATAAAAAAAATGTTTAATGACATTTATAACAAGTTTTAGAAGTGTGCTGATGAACTTGTTTGAATTAAATAGAATTATGTTTGTTGGTATATGCCTCAGACGTGAAAACTGACTATGAGAAGGATATGTTTTTTTAAAGTGATAATCATATTAGGTCTCTAATATAAAAGTGATTAAATGGGATTGAGGGGAATAGCAAGTTTTTTTATTCTGTTTTTCATATTCAGTTGGTTTTCACATTTTCAAATTTTTGTCTGGAATTTATTTGAAATAAAAAATAAAAGAATAACTACGGGGCAAGTGTTGTATAAAGCAGACAGAGGTATATACACAGGGGTAGAGTTCTAGGGTTACAACTCACCTCCAAAATTTGAATGTGTGGTGTAGGGAAGGGTTGTTGGTGCCAAGTGGTTCACTTATATGGTCCTATGCCTGGATTTTGTAAAAGTGTACCGTTATCCTGTTGCCGAGTACGAAACGTCGATGAAGAACTAATAGTACGCTGTACAAAAGCATAATAATATAATAATTGTGATTAGAGGAGATTTTTATTATTATGCTCGCGTGCGCCTAGTATTTATTTTAATTTTTTTTCTATTACGATTTAGTTCTAAGAGAATCAATATACTCAAAATAATAATAATAATATTATTATTTCTGGTGAAAAAAAAAAAAAAGTTAAAATTAAAATATAAAAACCGTTATGTTCATATATATTTTTATGTAATAAATTATGTATGTACTATAAATACTGCATGATGTTGCGCGAACCGATGTTTGTAAGTATTAATAAGAGATTAAATGAAAATTAATTGACGTGTGTAATAAGTTTTTATTTTTTTTTTCTTCCCATTACATATTTATTTTTTTTCACGTTTCTCCTTCCCCAGCTATCACAATTCATATAATATTTTACTATTTTATAATAGGTATGCGAGTGTGCCTTTCACTTTATGCCCACTATGTAGTAGTACTTATTATATACCTGCAGCCTACCTAATGTCCATGACCACATTCGAAGGTCGCGCGCCTTATGCCATATTATTATTGTTTTATTAGTTGTCTTGGTCGTCCTCCTCAAATGTGTCCATGTCCCAGTTTCGCGCGCGCGCGCGACCAGATTTAATTTTACATCTTATCTAATTATTTATTATTATTTTTTTATTGTATAATAGAATAAAAACTCCACGCATGGCCGGCTCCTCCCCCCTCCTCGATTCACTATTGTAACGAAATTCGTTTGTTTCTTTCAAATAAAATTACTTGTCCACCTTATATCGTACTTACCCTTTTGTCTTTACTCGACGCCGCCGTCTCGGACTTCCGGGGACTAAGGGGTAAATCGAATTCTAAATTATTATCAGTCTTTACATTTCTTCAACCGGTAAATCGAGTCCCACCCCTTAATTTTCGGGGTGTTGTTTTCGGCTGCTGTTTGCGACATTCAAAAATCGTACCAGTCACCTCGACCACCAAAGGGTTACATAGTATAAACATTTTTCTCGTTAAAAAAGTTCTTGAATAAATTCGAGCCTTTGAATTAAATTTGGTTCAAAAAAAAATGTTCAGTTGTACAGCAGAACCACCATCCATCATCCTCGTCCTTTTGCTTTTAATAATGTTGTCAAAATTTCGAAATTATATTTGGTTTAAACGTAAAAAATGAATATTCTGTTGGTACACGATACACGTTTATTTAAAATTGTGTGATTTGAAGAAGCTAAGCTTTTCATATGATATAATATTTTATATATCTGGTATGTCCGAATTTACTTTTTTTCGTGTCCTGTTATATACTTTTAGAATTACGATTAAATCCCTAGTTTACATGAGCCGAAATTTGTGAATCATTACCGAGTAACTTTAGTCACTGAATCGACCTGTTATAGTCTACGCAAACGGGTGGTTAATTGTAAAAATTAGGGTAAGACAGATCTGGGCGGTGTCAGTGTAGCTGAGGCACAGCGAGGCATTGGCGCAACTTGGAAAATGTTTTTTTTTTTTTTCGGGAGGGGGGGCTAATATGTATTTTTGATTGATTATCCCCCAAAAAGGCATTATTCTCAAGTAATTTTCAAAATGTCTGGGGGGGCTATGAGTAGTTTTGAGGGGGATTAACCCTTTCAAGTCCCCCTCTAACTGCGCCTACACACCGAGGGCTGAACACCATATGTAAATTAGACCGTAACCCAATTAAAAGCACACACGAGACAAAGATTATTTCGCCGTCCGTTCCTATCGTGTTCAAAAGTGAAATCCGCCGAGAGCAGTTGAAATTGATTTATACAAGTACCCGCAAAAATAATAAAAATAAATAAAATGATAAATAAATAAAAATATTCTGTATCAAATACGCGTATATACGTTATTATTATTGCCATATTTATTTTTTTTCCTAATGACATTAATTCATACTATATATTATATTATTCTTGCCATTGTCTATTATATCATAGCAACAGGTTATGGAATATTAACCTTTTCCGTGATTTAAACTCATTGTAATTTGTACCTACGCCGCCGTACGATGTCCTTGTGGTAGTAGACATAGATCATAATATGTAGGTAATGTTTTCAGAAATAAAAATAAGGAATTCTTTATTAATAAAAATATAGAGTATACCTCTACCTACGATATTGAGATGCTGGATAATGCGGGTTAAGGTTCTTTTTTCTGCAAACATAATACGTAAATTATTATTAGATTTTAATTTCGATTTTTTATTCCCAAACAAACCTACACAGTAAGTGTAAGTGGTCATTAAAGTCATATTGTCGTGCAACTATTTAGGCGATTAGAAAACGATAGATTCTCCATGAAAATAATCAAACCAATGTAATATCTAATAAAATGAAACAAAATATTTTGTATTTTAACTTTGTACACTACGTGACACGATGAAATATATCTTTAATATACGAACCAAACTTAACAGTTAGAAGCTACGTCTTTATTTTACTTCACTTACAGTGGAATTTGATGCTGGTTAAAACGATAATCTTGAAATAGCGATAAGATTTTCAATCGTCTCTTTTATTTTCGGAGTAAAAGGTTATTTCTAGTTTTCAAATGTTTTATCATTATTGTCTTTAAGAATGAGCGAGTCTGTAGAATAAAATCCCACCCGAGGCAATGTTATTAAAATTCAAAGGCTAAATCAGTAAACGTGATTGTCATTTTACGAGTAAAATATCTCTAGTATTTCCATTCTAACATGGCGTATCCTAATAAGAAAAAAATATTCTGAATTATTCTAGGGACCGGAATAATATTATCATTATGTATATCATTTGTATGTTCGTACTGAGTACATGTAATGTAATAAGCATAACCTAACCTAACTTTTTTTTACGTAGACTATATTTTACTTTACATATGAATGCATATATTTGGAGGGTTGATACATAAAATAATTTTCATATTTTATACAGTTCTAGTGAATAATCAAATAATTTCATCTCTTCATTTCGGAATTTTTAATGACTCATGATTTGTTTTAAAAATTGTATATACTCACACGAATTAACTGTGGTTTTGATGTGGTTGAAGGGACGTAAAAATAAAAATGTAATCGATTATGTTAATTAAATATTAATTTTTTACTTTTAATTCACAACAATAAAATACAATATAATATAATATATAATCGTTTATACAAGTATATCAAAGAGACGGCTCTGAACAGACTAAAAGATATATTAGAAATCACTACAATAGAACAAGCCAATAAGGTACAATAGATAAAAGAGGAAAAACCCCACATTAAGACAAGTATAAATACAACAATGTACAACAATACAATGTTACATTCCACATTGCGATAAGGCACGTCCGCCACATTAACTATATTATTTTTGATAATATAATGATATTATCGAAATAGAATACAGATTTAGTTAAACCACTTATACTTAATATTTATGTTTGTGTATTTAGCGATTTGATATCACGGGTTCATCAAAATGTAGGTGTACTCGCGCTGAAAATGTGTTTGTCCAGTGTCCACTGCGTAATTTTAGGTAAAACTAAAGAATTTTGTCGAAATTCTAACTTAAAACTGGTATAAAAAAAAGTTGAGTAACGATTTTCGAGATTTTTTCATGTCAATTAGACATATATGTCAGTGAGTCTTAATATCAAAAATCAAAAATTTTATTACATAAAAACTAACAAAAAATGAGAAATTTCCGAAATTTTCAAAATGCTGTACTTAACTCAAAATTAATCAAATCTTTTTGAAATGTTTTTGTGACTATTTTTAGTAGTTAATGGAATTTTCAAGTGTCTAGCTACATTATTTTAGAAGTTATGTTAAAAAGTAATTTTCAATTTTACGGGAATTCCGGTAGTTGCATATTTTGCCATTTTTTGTCAGATTTTCCCCGTTTTTTGAAAAAGTATATATAAATTCGAAAATTGACCTCTATAAAGTACCATGCGAGTGTGATTCGAGTTCAATTGAGATACTGATCGACATTTTTGGACGAGTATTTCTATACGAAAAAGTGTTCACAGAAAGATAAAAAAAATAAAATAAAAAAGGCTTCTTTCAGAATCTAAAATATTTCTCCTTCATTTTCCTTTTTTCAATATATTGAACAATTGTATATCATGTGGCAAAGGTGGAAAGTAAGCGATTTCAGTCGCGGGTGACGTGTGCGGCAAAAGCCTCAGTCGATGACTGCATTTTGTCCAATACTGAAATTGCTTTCCCGCACGAGCCACATATACTATTTTTTGTCACACCTTTTGGACAACTTTTTTTTTTCATGCTATTAGCCTGTAATGTACTTTTTTTCGCCCGCCGGACGAATAGTAATCGTTTTCCACCGCATCTACCCGTATCAAACAAATTTATCTTTCAATGCGAGTGTGACAAAAATTGTATATAATATATAGACACTTAATTTTACTTTACACCCAAAATTTTATTACAAGCATACAAGTTCACACATTCATCAGATATAAAAATAATCATAATCAAACATGTGATTTCTTACCAAAAAAAAATTAGTGAAGAGGTTTGGTATCATAGCACCTTAGCACCCCTCTTAAATTCACACTTGAGTTATTTTTTATTTAAATTTTACTGTCCAAACGCAAGTACCTACTTATTTCGTAACGTTTTACGTAATCATAATTTACATTAATTTTACACTAGATATAAGTTTCATCTGATTAGTGTAAGGTTGCAAGTTCTTGCCACGTTTTCATTTCGTTTTTTATGTACAATATCAGTTTCACTCTGATTTATTTGCAGTATTCAATTATTGCAATCCGTTTTTTTGTTAAAACAAGTTGTTCATTGTTCTCGTACATCTACCTCTGTAGAAAAACGCATAGACCGTGAAGAATAATGAACTAATTAGCAATATTTTTGGTACGATTAACAATTGGAAGACAATTAAGCTTTCATTATGTGGATTTTAGAAGTTAAATTTATTACTTATTTATTGAATATTTGCCATGTGAATTATTATAACGGAAAAAAAAATTGAATAATAATGGCTCAACTATCAACTATATAAGGTTAGGATTTTTATTATTTTGAATGTTTTTTTTTTAAGCTAATCATTGCTTATATATTCTTAGATTTAAATTAATTTCATAACATTTATACATCATAAATGATGATATAAACTACAATATTACCACGCTTAATTTGGCTCATTTTCAAAATTTTTTTTTCTTGTAATTATTTTGCTTATTTTATGATTAATTAATTGAACCCTCTACAGAAACTTGAACTTATGTGAATACAATATTTTTTTTTTACTCGGAGATTTTACAAGAAATAAATTCTAGAATTTACTTGCAACTTGTAAGTGCTGGTAAATTTAAATTAAACTATCGTTTTGTTGTTCAATGAAACTCTTTATTTAATTATTTAAATAATGATGTTTTTATATCCTAGTTATTATTGTTGAGTAGTATTTAATGTGCATAAATACTGAAATTGTATTATATTAATATTGCTATTCTACATCGCAAATTAAAAAAAAAAAAAAAAAAAAAAACCAAAGGGGGGCCAAGATCTTTATACCCTAACCTCTCTAAAAGCCGCTACTGCAACTTTTATTGCACGAAAATTCAAGAATATATTTTCATAATTAAAAACACATTCTTAATACGTGAAATATGATATACAATATATATTATTATGTAAATATTTTATACGATTTGAATTATTGTAAAATTCTTACACAGCCTGCGGCTCGATGATTTATAATATATCATACAAACAATACGGCATTGTCGATGTAAACTAATCTGGAAAAGTAGGCGTAAAATGAATGATAAGAACGCTTTTTAATTTATTAATGAGAGTTTATAAATAATAATATTGCGACGAGTCCACAAACGGTTTTTGTTTTTATATTTATATACATGAGTAGGCTCGTACGAAATGCAATTTTTAATTACAGTGCTTTATAATAATATTTTGACGTTACAACATTTAACACTAATATTTATAATAATAGGGGCGACTGACAGGGCGAGAGGAATATAATTTGCAGGTTTTTGGAACAGAATAATATGTATATAATATAATATATATATTCATGTAGGCTGCCATTATGAACTCACGTTCGCGTGTCCTTGACTAGACGAAAACTAGAGCATTGTATTTCGGCATAGCCGGAGGCAGTGTTAAAAAATAAAAACCCGATTATGGATTTTTAAATTTCTATTATTTTTTTTTTTCTCAAACCAGATTTTGTATTTTGTGGTTTTTATATTTCGTTGCAGAGAACACGTCACCGTAAACACACTTATATATAAGTACACCATATCGTACGCGTAATATACGACTGTTCTTTAACGCGTTTATTTCTCCTAAACTTATTATATACGTATATTTGCACTGGGGCGAGATAGGGAGAAAAATATCGAGACAAACGAGAGCGTGTAGATTGTCCGTTTCCGCAAATGCAACTTCAGCTGTTGGTGTCTAATAGCCCCCTCGAGTCCAAAAAGCGGTATTTTAATGGGAGTCGAATTCTGGCCAAAGTTTTTACTCTTTAAACTCGCGCAAAAAAAAAAAAAAAAAAACGACGAAATATTGTCTTATAGTGCTTTAACGGAAAAAGAAAAAAATAGGAGAAGAAGAAAAGTCGTCAACTTATATATAACTTATAATACTTTCAACGGAGATTTTCGTTTTATAGCTTACTGTTTTGTAATTTTTATAATTATTTTAGTGAAGGATTCCTGCGTTTAAATTTATGTTTTGCAAAATAGGTTGTAAGTAACAAATTTTTAGTAAAATGAGTTTTTTGTGTAGTTATTTTAGTTATTAACACATTACATTGTGCACAAAATGTGTATACATCAAACAACATATTTTAATATTGTTGTTTGATGTGTAGAGTTAATATTTACTCTACAAGAGGTGGTGTAAGGTAGTGTAGGATCTACGAAGGGCGGGCTGACTAGCGGTGGTTCTTGCCCCCCAGGAGTCGTATTTTTAATGGCACCTTAATTTCAAAGAATTTGTGAATTTAAGGGCGAGGGTGTTATGGTGCGCAAAAATTAAATTTGTCCAGTGTGACAAACACTCTAAATCCGACTAAGAGTTCGGGTAATTTAAATGTCAAATGTAAGTAATAACTGCACTATTTTTAATATCAATTAATATAAATAGTGAATTTATTTATATGTATTTATATATATGTCCAAGAGAGATTATTAAAAAAAAAAAAAATTGGAAATTTTAATCTTAATTACTCGTAATAAATTAAGGAAAATACTAGCTAATGTTTAAGATAATTATTTAAATTTTCGATTTGTTACAGCAATATATTAACTCTAAAACGTTATTCTGTGAAATAAAATAAAAGGTATTACATTTTTTTTCGTTAAAACAGATTGATTATCGGGTTTCACCGATTATTATTGTGTCAAAACCGATTTTCGAAGTCGACAAACTTGTGGTTGGTATAACATGTATAATTATTATAATCGTCTTTGTTTAAATATGAAAATTATCGAGTTTAAGTGTGTAATTTGTGAAAGTCGAAATATGTTGTATAAATTGTTGAGCCGTGCAATGAATAATATTATACTGCGGCGTTCGCGTTATAATATATTAAACTTATATGGATATAAAGTTCAAGGATATCATTCAAGGCGATCGAGAATTCAAAGCACATTTGTGAAATACTGTTTTGGATGGAATTAATTCGTAGTTGTTGGTGATATGTTAAAAAACGAGAACGGATAAATATTGCTTGAGCTTGCAAATTGTCTTCGAATAAGAATATAAATAGACAATGAGTAAGCGATGTAACTTGTAAATACTATAAAATAAAGATCCTATATGCTTCGGTTTGTGTATAACACAATGCAGCGAAGATTGGAATTAAACCTAAATGAATAAGTTTATTTTTTGTAAATTATGTAAACAGTAAATAAGCTTATTTTTTTTATTTAATAACGTAAAACGTTGATGACAATATGATGTATTTTCGATTTTGAGTGTAGCAAAGTGGGGTTTAACAATTATTTTAATTTTTATATATTTTTTTTTCCGGGAAACATTTAAAAAAGTTTTGGGATCAGTATGTTTGATAAACTCGTATTATGGCCACGGTAGATACTTTGAACGGAATGGTACTTGAAAGAAGTATATTTTCGAAATTTTCTACAGTTTTTCCAAATACAAGAAAAAAACATTTGGTAAAATAGGCCATAAACCAGATTTTTGTGGAATCGAATTTAGATTTTAAGTCATAACTCTAAAACTAAGAAAATGGGTAAGTAATTGATCACTATTGCCTATTGGGATTGCATTTCGAAGTTATCTCGTTTTTTGTTAAGTATTATTCTTATACAATTTTCAATTCATGACATTATGAATTGAATTTATCTAACAATATTTAATGTTTAAAAGCGACGAAAAAAGTCGGAAATCGTAGGTAAGTCGATTTTTTAAAATTTTTATTAGCATTTGTGTATGTAATTATAGCTAACAAAAGAATGCAGTTTTCTTTTCGTTAATATTTCATAGTATCGAAATTGAATGTTTTAGACGTTGAACATTAAAGAAATAAGAATATAAGTCTAAAACCGTAATAATGATGTTCCTGTACAGATATATTTAGTACCTACCTACTTTACTTATATTAACATTTTCGTTAAAATCATTTGCGAGAATTTATAATTATAGGAGCTTTTAATTTCAAAAAAGTTCCTCTTAAAACAAGTATGCAAATGCTACAGGTATCACGA
This sequence comes from Stegophylla sp. TES_Ste_2020, assembly GCA_025469315.1. NCBI lineage: Eukaryota > Metazoa > Arthropoda > Insecta > Hemiptera > Aphididae > Stegophylla > Stegophylla sp. TES_Ste_2020. Next base: position 17,630 of record JAIPRM010000650.1, on the reverse strand, counting down.
GTACTGGTAATACGTATTATAATTCTACAGAATAAATTAATAATTTATATTATATAATTGATACGTACATATAATGAAGGTTAATTCAGTCAAAAACATAATAATAATAATAATTAAAAAAGTGAGACATAGTTCACATCATGGTGTTCTTTTCTCTTTGGATGGGATACTCTTAAGTCTTAGTGGGTGTATTAAATTTTAAAGACACGATAATTTCCGTTTTATATTGAGTAAGATTCACTAATTTAATGAGGAATTAATCGATGTCCATATAAAATAATTCATGAAAATGATCAATACTATACCGTATGGTGTCTAGAAATCTAAATGGCTTAAATTCAAAAATTGGTTCACCTGATTTTTATATAAATTGAATAAGTTACGATGTAAAGAAATGTATTGTTTTTTTGGATTAAAAGAGATCGGAACAGTAATTTTAACTTTAAGCAATTGTAAAGAATTTATAATTTAGTTAACTTTTAAAATACAACTTTACTGTGAGTAAAAGATCACACGAGAAATCTTTTCGTAAAAAGTAATAAATTTATTGTGAACATAATAAATTGTATTTGTTCTATTCAAAATTTAATAGGCAAAAAATTATCAAAAGAATTAAATCGACAGGGATTATCCAGCTGTTATTTAATCGCTGAACACTCTCGGTATAAAACTGATAATAATTAACACTTCATCCATCGAAGCTCAATTCAGAATCGTTTCATAGAAGAAATAATTTATTGTTTAATTAAAATTCAACAAATCTACCCCGAATATTCTATCTGAGGAGCCATGCATTTTTCCTAGAGCTATTTTTAATTCATTCGAATATACGATTGCATACATAACTGATTGCTTTAACGAATAATTAAATATTATTTTTCAAGTGTCATTTTGGTAGAAAATACAAGTTGTTTGACGCGGTAAAGTTCAAGACACGCGTGAAACGTTTCGCAAGAGAAAACTATACCTCCCATGTTAATGATGAAACTATTACAGTCATAACCGGATTAAGGGGGGGGTCTAGCCGGGGCTGCAGCCCCGGAGACCACCCAAGTATCAAAGTGTCATGGGCCCATACAGTTTTAGACTGAATCACATTTTTCCGTGATTTTAAGTTATATTTAGCGTAAATGAAGTTCTAAGGGCGATGGCTTCAAGTAAAACAAGAAAAAAAAATGTATTTAATAAAATAGTTTTTGTTTTATAATAATATATTACGTTTTTTTTGTAGGTATGTTAATAAATTTAAAACTTATCACTAAACTTTGTATTATTATGTATTATTATTTATATTAATTTGGCAATCTTGACTTTTATTATATTACTAATTAATAATACTCTTATAGACGTATAAAATATATACATTGATAATAATTTTTAAGTTAAATTTGTAAATTAGTTAGAAAAATTCATTTTTTGCGAGCGAAGCGTAAGGATTTTTAAAGAATTTTTTTATCAAAAGGGCCTATATGAAATTTCCGCCACGGGGCCCAATGAGCACTTAATCCGGCCTTGATTACAGTAGAGAGTTTTTAGAATAATAATTATTATTATTAATGGTTAAATGCTAGGAGTACATGACCTTTTTGCACATGCAATTATATAACCAGTATAGGTGTATTTTGTAATTGTTAAAAACGCGTGCTTTTTACGCAGGTGGTGTACTTAAGTGTTTTTATTTTAATCTTTTGAATTTCGACTTTAACTCGGAGTCTCACCCTCTAGGCTTTTGCGGCGCTGTATAATGATTATGAATAATAATAATAATAATAATAATCGTTAGCAACGTGAAGGTGTCAGAAAATAAATGGTACACTATAGTGACGAAGTGCGAGTTCATATATTATAATATGCTATGCGTTCAATATATGTATATATATATATATCTGCATAAAACCGTATGCAAATATAATATATTTCGAGTTATAACAATATACAAATATTGGCATTGTCTGTTTTATCGAAATATTTTTCCTTTTGTCGGATTGCACGTCGCGTGCAGGTGTGTACGTAGTAGTCGCGTACACTTTTTTTTCAGCCATCTTTCGTCGCGATAATACTGTTTCACGCGTTTTTACTAGCGTTTGCGTTTTACGAAGAACTCGAACGCGAATATTCTAATATACGTACAAAGTGTAGGACTATTATTGTAATGTATATATGTATATATAAAACTTTCGCTTCAAACGCGAACACGCGGCAGCTCAAAGAATAACACTTATCATAATAATACAATACTATTTTTTTGTACCGCACGCGCGTATACAACAATATCCTTTTGTCGTCGCCAATTTATTCGGTTCGTACATGATTGTGCTGCATAAACTCGGGGTACTATAATATTTGTAACTTGTAAGTATATATCTATATTATAAAAGTCAAAAGATAAGTACGCGTAGTTATAGGGATTAATTTCATATTTATTTTGCACATTTCATTTATTTACATTTTTAATAATATAATTTATTAAACGTTTTGAATCCACTTAGAATATGCCAAATAATATACCAATCATTTTGCTCGGCCTATGTACACCGTACTAGACGGTGAGATGTTTTAATCTATTTAATTATTATTGATGATTTTGGATCGTGGTAGCATTTTTGAACACATGTAAACGTAATGATTCACATTTCTTACGTTGAACGCTAAAAGACTGCCCCGATCACTAAATTGTAATTACAGTAATTAGTAAGCTCTAATTAAGAATTTTCTATACATATCTGCACATCACGTCGTACTTAGTACACAGGTAATGAAAACAAATTGTACATGGCTCTGCAGGGAAACTACTGAATTTTAAAATTGAATTACAGGAACAGTATAGGTAGTCAAGTAGTAATAATAGTAAGTGAAAACTTTAAACGTTTCTCTGTAACACACACGCACAAATAAAAATAATTAAAATCATAATATCTCCTACACTGTTTGTGTTATTCAATTTTAAAATTAAGCAGTTTCCCTGCCACACCCTTATTGTGTTTCCATTGGATATTTCATTGAATTATGTTTAAAATGTTTACGTTATGTTTTTCGTGAACGTAAACGTCATTCAAGCTAAATCTACACTGACAGTACTATATAATATGATGCAATGAATTAAAGTTACAATAGCCCGTTTCTAAAATCAGTAATTTTTTTTATTTAATTTTTTAATTTTAAATTTATTTTTCGTTTAGAATCTCACAAAATGAGTTCAAATGCTCGTTTAAAATAAGCTTCGTGGCCTGCAATTTTCCAATTTGTCGTCTAGATCTAGAAAATAGCTGACTCGTCGAAACACGAACGCAGACACGTCTTTTATTTTTATATATTATGTTACATTGTATAATACATTAATAATAATTATTTTAAAAATTAATCTTACTGTAATTATACTATCACAAAGAACATATTATTTATACACATTAACACTTAGGACAAAACGAAAAAAATAATCGCATTAGTATTATTATTATCACACGGGGAACGTGTGCCCTGCGCTACAGACACCCGTTGCCCCAACACCCGCACCACGGCACCTTTTCCGCCCTCTCGTGGCCCTTGATACTCAGCTTCCGGCGGCAAATCGGGCTCGTGTCGCTGTCCGCGTCCTCGCCCACGCCGCCGCCGCCGTCCGCCCTGGACACGGACCCGCCCCGGTGCTTGATGGTCTCGCGCCGGAAGCCCATCAGCGACGGTCTGCGTCGTCCCCGGAGCGGCGACGATTCGGCGGCCGGGCCCGTAGACGACGCGGACGCCGGCGGCGGCGGACACCCGTCCGTCAGACCCGTGGCGGCCGCCACCACCGCCGGTTTCGTCCTCTTCATCGACCCGCCGCCCGTGACCGGCTGCTGCTTACCGGCACCGGTGCCGCTCGTCGTCGCGGTCGCCGCCGAGGTCTTGCCGGATTCGGTCGCAGGAACGATACCGTTGCCGGTCGCCGCTTTCGGATCCTGCGACGGGAACCTGTGCGGGACAAAAAGTTATTTTATTAATTTTATATCTTATTTGAATTTAAAAAAATATGCCATTATCATTAGTGCACTTCTTGCATTTAGATATAAAAATAAATTATCAAAACGAATAAATTATATTATATTTATTTTTTTTCTGTAAGTTCAGAAACTAGACCCAGATTGAACCGGCGAGCTACAAAGAGGCGATTTGGTGAAATTATTAACATTATGTAAAACAAAAAACTATAATAATAATAATAATAATAAGAATAAGAAAACACAATAATTACTAATTACGAGTTCATTTTTTTAATTTTCCTCCACGATCCGTGGTTAGGTTAGGTTAGGTTAGGTATTAACCATATACATACTCGTTAAAATGTCATTTCGATTTGTGTCGTTAAATTCGCGTAGGGCCGAGAAACTATGACGAAAATGAGAATATTTATGACCGATAAGACATTTTTAATGTATAATGTTTGTGTCGTAAGTGACCAGCGCAATAATAATAATAATAATAATAATAAAAAATATTCAATAATTAATTACGATAAAATAGATACCACGTAATAATTGCAATACCGGTAAAGTGCATACCGAGATTTAGTATAATGTAAACCTTGAGACTAATTCATATTATGAAGTAGGTATGGCTAAAACGACTAAAAATTTCTGCGTGTAATTTCTCCGAAAGTTGAAAACACCTCTCGTTTTGATATAAAAAACCACCCCTAGGGATAGTTTTAAGAAAAAATGTATTTTCATAAAAAAAAAAATTTCATAAATAACGCATTATTGATACACAAAAATACATAAGAATAAAAACAAATTTTTAATTGGAGAGTTGGGTGGTAAAGTTAATTTAAGCCAAGGTGTTGACAGTGTTCAGGTAATTGAAATATTGTTAAGCCAATTTTATTTGCAATGGCATCTTAAATCATGAAAATATTCTCTAAAAACAGATTAGCTTGCACACAAGCGATATTAATAAAAATAAAACACGCAATTGACATACCTAACATAATACATAATATTTAATAAAAATATTTTTGGGGAGATTATAATCCCTAAACTCCCCCTCGGGGTGTGTCACTGCACTAAACACATATAGTAAACACTAGTGCAAGAGTGTAAATCTTAAATACAGTAAAACCTCTCTAAAACGGAATCGTTTGGGACCAAACATTTTTCCGTTATAAAGAGTTTTCCGTCATAGAGAGGTAGAAAAAAAATTTAGTTTCAAGATTGTATGTAGGTATGTGTTA
>JAIPRM010000650.1:0-11157 GCA_025469315.1 Stegophylla sp. TES_Ste_2020 | reverse complement strand
TACAATCTAGAGGCGAATCCGGTTTCAAAAAGTTATTGATCGAAACTTTTGGACAAGTATTTCTATACGAAAAAGTGTTAACAGAAAAAAAAAAATAAAAAAAAAATAAACATCATTGTAAAAACACAAGCTTCTTCACTTTGTTCAGAATCTAAAATTCCGGATTTACTGGGACAATATCAGTATCATGACATAAATCCAAGTATCCCAAAAAGTGATGTTTGAGGACCAGAGTTGAATAATAGAGTATAGATTATAGTGATTTTACCAATTTTAATGAATTCCATAGAAAAATTGGTGCTTTTAAAAATATTTAAATACAGTTATTGTTGATAAAAATGTAATAATATACTTGTGACATTTTGAAGTTTATAACGCGTTACATTCAGGAAATCACTTATTCAAAGTAATTTCCATTACATTTTCGTTACATTACAACCGCAACACTGATGATATGTCTGTCCGTGCACACTGAACAGAGTTGTGGGGTTCAAACCACAGAAATTTTTACAAAATGAATAAATACGTTTGTCACGAGTTACTTTAATAGTGATTTCTTCTAGAGTGGAAAATATAAGTAAAACGTCACTGTGTTACTATCAGGAACTTAAACTATTTAAAACCATCAAAATAGGTTCTTATGCTATGGTTTTCTAACTCTCTAAATCTGTAGTACAGACTGTTTCTGCATGTAATCTATACAAATAAATGTAAGTTTGAAACTCTCAAAATCGTACCGGAGTTGGAATGTTCCTTGAAATTATTCACCACTTTAAATCCTGCCCATGCATCGAACGCACATTATATTGATTTATAATGTTAATAAATATATTGAAATGCTTTGAATTCTCTTGTTCAACGAGATTTTTATATTATGTCTGAAAACTTTTGAAGTCTGTCAGGTGGAAGGGCTTGACTGGACAATGTATGAGTACGGTAAATCCGAAAAAGGAGGTGATGTTTGTAGAAGGTCAATTTGATAAATAATGTAGAAGTCGAGGCTTTATACTGTAAAAACGCTAAAAAATACGAAAATGTACATTGTTGGAAGTCGTGGTCGTAGTGGATTGATAGGGGTAGAATGACGGTTAGGGGTAGAATTAGTGAACGCTGTAATGGATTTTTCTTTACTTTCAGATTTCAACGCCGTGTTAACAATATGACCGTATGAGAAATAAATGATTAACGTACAATGAAATATGATACAAAAATGAATAAATCTTAAAAATAGAGGAGCTGCATGTTTTCCAATTCTTTCATTGATTGCACCTATGATAGAAATTAAAAAGTACCTATGATAAAAATCAGTTATTTTGAGTGGCATAATTAACGAGATATTTTCCATCCGTTAAGGTAATACATAACAAACTTTTATTGAGTTTACAAAAAATCAAATTTTGTTGTGCACAACAATTTTGATGAGAAAATCATGAGTTATCAGTGAGGCCAAAAAAAAAAAAAAAATTATTGGCGGGGAAAGCGTATATCAAGCTCAATGTTTTTTGATTGTGTCAACTATGAATTCAGACCGAAATTGAAATGTCAAATTTGACCGGAAACTTGTCCGTTGCGAGCATTCCAAACATGAGGCACTCGGAGACGGACAGTTTTATCACTTTCCAAATCGTGTTTCCGCCATTCGATGGTTTCAAAAATGTTTTACGATTACAGACATTACAGTCAGCGTTGAACTCCGACAGAAATTGAGAAGTTTTAATCGGAAACGAGCATGTCACGAGCGTCGTCGCGATTATAAGGATCCGGAGAGAGAGAGAGAGAGAGAGAGAGAGAGAAACAGTTTTATCGCTTTTAAAATGTTGTTTTTTTTTTGTCATTCGACTTATCGGAACAGTTTATAGGTACTTGAAAGTTGGAACTCAGAAATGATAACTCAGTGGTTTTCAACCTGTGCGTCGTGGCTCCCAGGGGCGTCGTCAGTTATTATCAAGGGAGCCGCGTTCGCAGTAGAAACTAAAAATTTTAATTTTGTAAAAAAATAAATCCCCTTCAAAAAAGTATATAAGTTTCCTATTATTAATAATTACAAGTTTATCATTAAATAAATTTAGATTGAAATGATTAAATAATGTAAAAATTTGTTTGTTTTAAATGTTCGTATGGGAGCCATATATGTATTTCATTTCAAAATCAAAAGACCCAAAAAGGTTGGCATCGACTGTGATAAGTGAGATACTATACGTATATCCGTAAAATTGAAAATGAAAAATTTTTCACCTAAAACGTGAACGAAAGATACGTGTATTTATTATGTTTTACTTACCTACATATATGTCGAAAATAAAATGCGATGTAGAATTATTAAAATCGTTTTTCATTCTGCCGTGAAGCTGATGTACCGAGACGTGTGGATGACGCGGTGTGTAATTGCCTTTTAAACCGAACGCCGGCGATTTTGTGTGACGTCCTTATGCCGTCGGTCGTCGCCGGTAGGACGGGGCCTGACGGGATGGCGGTGTTACCACCATGCAGGGACGTCATTTCGGTTTATTAGCAAGGTGTGCCAAAGTCACGGCAGGCCAACAATATTATTGTTTTTTTTTTCGGCCAAATTAAAAAAAAAAAGTGAACGGCAAAAAAAAAAAAAAATAAGAAATTGATTGAAGCCGGACATAATTTGATTTAGGACAAGATGTTGGTCAGTATATTATAGATTTCTGAGTAGACCACTTTTACGATTAACTCACTAAAATTTACGCATATATATATATATATAAATAATGTCACATGATCTAAGGATATAATAATTATTAAACTACATCAATATCAAAAATCCTATTAAAAATAAACATTATTTATATCATATTTCATGCACGATGGTGTTAACGAAATGATAAGTAATCAGAAAATAATCTTTTTGATATTTTTGATATCTTTTTGATTAGTCAATTGACGTGCAATCCGTAACTATAATTATTTGATAAGTTACAGACAGCCCTAAGTGTGTTAAAAATGGGAAGGAAAATATTATTTTTACGATTAATTGTCATTGCGATCAATAATTAATTATTTGCGGTCAATCGTTTACGATCAGTTAACGTGACACCCATATTTATATGTATACTATGTTCATTGTTCATATTAAACAATCTCTCTTATTATATTCTTTATGTAAAATGACCATTTTATCAATTTCTACATTGTATTTCATATTTAATTATTTTTCTTTTCATTGACTATTTTCATTAACCTGATATTGATTTTTAAAATCGAAAAATGAAAAAGAATATATACTACTCCAGGCATATATATATATATATTTACTTTTTAAAACCTAAAATTGCTCATGTATGTGGTATTAAATGTATATAAATTATATAATAAATAATTCATCTAACCGATCACTTTAATGGCACATTTAAAATATTTTTATAAGTTTTCATTAAAACGAGTGAATACTTTTAAAAATGTGTATAACGGTATTGATAATAATTGGAGAAATTTTAAAGATTTTAGTGTCATTAATTTGTGAAAATACGTGTACAGTAATTTACATATTTTTGTAACTCAATTATTCGGTAGTTTCTCATTGCGATGGAAAAACCATTGAGATATCGTAAAACCTTGATGAAACATCAATAATTAGCTTAAACGTCTGAACTAAATTTTTGACCGATGCGTAAACAAAGTTTCATAATGACGGTCAAATAAAACAAAGAATAAAAAAGCCGGACATACTTCGCACGATGGGTGTACTTCGCACGACGGGTGGTATTCTCTTGACGGGCGTATTAAATTTAAAAGAAACGATAAATTATTTCTTCAGTAAAACGATTCTGAACAAAGGAAGTTAATAATAAAAAAAAAAAAATTTCGAAAAATGTCCAAATTTTTTTTCACATTTTCAAAATTTTCTTGCGCCAAAATCTTTTTTATAGGATTTTCTATCTATGCTTAAATTTTCATAAAATTTGGATCAAAAAATGATGGTTTCCGAGTCATTTTTGTCAGATTTTGGGTAGTTCTTTCCAAAAAAGAAATTGAAGAATTGAGAAATTCAAAAAATGACCTCTTTAAAGTACAATCTAGAGACAAATTCGGTTTCAAAAAGTTACTGATCGAAACTCTTGGACAAGTATTTCTATACGAAAAGTTATACACAGAAAAAATAAATAAAATAAACATCATTGTAAAAACACTAGCTTCTTCACTTCATTCAGAATCTAAAAAATCAAACATCTCTGTAAAACTAATACATTTTTACCGCTCCAAAAATTAAATTTCGTATATTCTATGATACCTAAAACACGAATTTTTGCTTGGAAAGCATTGTTTTAGAACTATAGGAAAATATTGTAGTTGCATTTAAATCCATGCCTCCTATTTTTGAAGAAACTATAACACCAATGTGGTGCTCTCCAATACTTTGCATCCTGAGTTTAGGCCCTGGTTGTCTACTTTAGGGGTGGACCGACCCTATATGTAATGATTGTTATTTAATCGAATCATTTGTTTTTCCCTTAGACACCGAGTGACTGATATCCGTTGTATAGTTTTCACTGTATTTCTGTGTAAGATTCAGAAAATATTTATACAAATTGTGCGTTTTAAAGTTATTGCCAAGTTCATCAACAATGAATAATATATTATGTTACATTGAAAGTAAATACAGTATTTTAATTTAATTACATAATAAAGTTGAATTTCGAAACGATTAGCGTGTTGTGTTGTTCCTACAGTCGTAACGTTCAGTATTATTTTCTCAAATACGATTTAATTTAATTCGTTGGGTTTCGTAGCTGATTTATTTTCCAGTTTTATGCGTTTTTAAATACTATTTAATCGCTAATTCCACGCGTACTTGAAAATTATTTATTATTATTATTATACACTTATACCGCTTTTTTCCTGAATCGCTAAAAACTTTTTTTCCTTTCTTAAATATAATATGTATTTAGCTGTCTCTCAAATGTTAGGTTAGGTTAGGTTAGGTTTGGTTAGGTTAGCCGGAGATGATGGTCCCAAAAAGGCTGGAGTGCCAGGGGACACAGTAGCGAAGTTCATCCACGATGTCATGAAGTCGAAAGAAAAAGAGGAAAGAAGAAGACAAAGGGTCACATAGTTAAGATTATTAACATGTAGGCCGAAGGCCAAACCAAGGGGGTTAGAGGCCCATTGTTTTGATGTTTAGTTTAATTAAGTAAGATGTTTAATAATTAAGCATTGTACTGTTTTGTTTAAAAATAAACGATGGGGTTGGGGGGTGTAATAGCTGACGCATAAGTACCACCCCCCCAACTTCGATTAAAACGTAAAAAAAAAAAACATATTTTACCTATACCTATTTAGTATGCATGTTGATAATTTATTTTCGGTTATATTTTTATTGGATAGATTAATTTACTTAATAAAAATATAACTGTTATTCATGGGTGTTTATTGTAGTGGTAGTGAATGTGTTAAGTAATAATATTATAGCTTTTGTTTTTTTTTTAAGTGAATCTGATTAGATTAAAATAGACAGTGAACTAATTAGACAATAGCTTCAGTGACCAATACTAAATTTTTAACATTGTATCGATAATTATATTACATAATAAATATGTACAAGTAAATCGCTTTGTTTACAATTTGAGCGCTTTCGGTTGAAAATCAATTCGATTAAACTGGTTGAAAATCTTGGCCTCATTTACTAAAAACCATTGACGTTGTTAGGTGTAAATGGTTTTACAGTTAAAGAAATTAATTGCTTATAATGTTTTTAAGATAATTAAATTAAAAAATTTATTTATTTTTACTAGATTGACATTAGTAAATTCTAAACGTTTTAAAGTTTTAATTTGATCATTGAAATTTTGAATACGTTTATGTTTAATATCTTCTAAATATTTTTTAAACATTTTATTCATATTTTTATTTTATTTAACAAATAGATTGATGCATTTTTCTACCTATATCCGTAATTAAAATGCAACTATTTATTTTACTTTATACCTTGTTTATATGCACACTTTGTTTTTGTCTTCTTTCAATATTATATAAATGTAAAATATATTTTCTTATTTTTCGTCAAAACTTGTTTGATAAAATGCTGTAAGCACTATTAATGTAAATATGCGATATACTCGGGAATAGATGCAACAAATATATATATATATATATATATGTATTTGGATTACTAAATCGATTATTACAAACATTTATTTCTAAACACATTTCATTTCAAAATTTTATAAATAATAAAACAGGAAAAAAAAACATCAAAAAGAAAAAAAAAACATCAAAAATTTACTAGAATAACTTCTAATTTTTGAAATTTATTGTATATTATGATTTTTATCATGATTCAAGAAAGCGTAATGCAAACAAGTTATATTTAGATAGAGAAGAATAGTTTACCTACGGTTACACGGCCAAGAACTGGTCTCTTTTATTTCAGTCATCAATATTTTGACACACACGTAGGTATACTACTAAACGTAAGTTGTAACTTTTAGTCATTTGACTCGAAACATATTCCGTAGGTACTTAGAAAATTTAAAAATAGACGAGTCAAGACGTCGATCTGTACGATTTATGTGATGCCAGGACTAGAGTGCTCGTATAGTATAGTTAGTACAATTTAAACAATTTATGCGTAGTATATTATATAAGTAAATATATGTTTAATATAATATTACAATAATAGCCATTATAATATTATTATATTATACATTGTTTAATTTTTCACAAAACTTGTAAATATCGAAACCGCTGTTTGTATACTCTCATACTGTGGGAGGATTATTAAGCTTATTAGTTTAGCTATGATGTGTAATAATATGTCATGGCAAGAGTTCGAACGTCCGTAAACATTACGGTGTGCCAAGTGACCAACCCCCGAATGGCCTGAACGACCATTTTATGTTAGGAAGTGTTCAAGTAAGTAGGTTATTTTATTTAGTTTTTTGATAATTATTGATAAATTTTGGGTTATTCAAAATTGTTCAATGACAATTATTTTTATCCCGACTGAATTATAATAATAATTTCAACAATATTGTATTTTAAATATTAATTTACATACTTATATACAATATCAAATAAATTGTTATATTTTTCACTTGTAGCCTGTAGGTATTGATTTACTCATTATTCAGTACTTACATACTTACACAATATTAATATATTTTTCTAACATTTAATCAAATCTAATTTCCTTCGTATATTCTTTTTTTTACAAGATTTTACATGGACTGAGCATGTTGCTGTTTCTTAAACGCTCTACATAAAATGCGAATTCCCCATTTCTGAAGGGCCTTTATATTAAGAAAATAAATATTAAATCCAAAAAAAAAAAAAAAAAAAAAATGACGAAGTACTCGTATTGAACGTAATTCAAAATTAAATCTAAATCTAAAAATCTGTAGAATAAACGAAAGCAATAATTATTAATTGAAGAATCCGACTTTGAAAATAAACGCATTTTCTTGTTATTTGTAACACAGTTTGTTACAAAATAAATTATAATTTTGAGAAATTATGACTAGGTATTGATTTATTATATCTGTTCATAACATTTTTTATATAATATTAAAATATATTTTTATTTCAGTGATAGTAAAATAAATACATTTTTTTCGCGTATGGGTATTTGTAAAAACGTAGAGGACCCCGGAGGAGATCTTAGGACCCGAATAACCTCGATCAAAAATACGAGTCTACGCCTACGGGCGCTTATCCTATATAAATTATAATTTATACTACTAAAATATGCTGACTAAAAGTAGAAATTAAAAATCATATGATAAATAGAACGAACGTTTCGTGCCGATCATAATACTAATAATAATATATTATCATAACTTCATAAGTAAAATATTGTTATTATAATATTTTCCATTACCTTATTATTATTATGTACAATATTATTATTATAATACTGTGTAAATAATAGCACAGTGTTGTAAACACTTTCTATTCACACACAGCTTGGTTTTATTGTATTTTATTCTTTCGTGAAACGGACAGATCTATGTCGGTGATCTATAGAAAACGTTTATTAGATGCGCAATATTGCAGAGGGCATGTTTTCCAATAAACATACGTTTAACAACTTTAATTTTTTTTATAGTTGTGGTGTAATAATTATTACTAAAACGTACTCTATTTAAACCACACTGGTTTTTGATGAATATAATATAGTGAGTACTAATGAAAATAACTGGTATAAAATACATAATATTATAATAATATGATTGCGCAATAGATTCAGTCATGTAGGCTAAATATTGTAATAAGTCATACTACACGTCATGCACAGAGTCCTATTTAAGGGAAAAGGAGGAGGAGGAGGAGGACAAGGTGGGGAGCAATTGCCTCATGGCATTTAAAGTGACTTACGGAGAGATGACAAATTTGTATTAAAATGTATAGTAGTGATATCCATATTAAAATAGAAAAAGAATTAGTATCTCTCGAAATTTTGATTTTGTGGAAATATTTCTAAAACTCGATTTGGGGTGAGTCAAAAATACCCGAAGCAATGTGCGTTGAAAATGAACAGATTAACCCGTATATTAGAGACTTGATCACTAATATTTTTCTAAAAATCAGATTTACAAAGTGACTATTTTGATTTTTTGTCTCAAACTGTATTATAAAATTTCAAATTTGAAAATTTAGGTAAAAAAAGTTATACGTTATGGTTATAGCGCAATACTGAAATGATATTTAAAAAAAAAAAAAAGTTAAAGTTTAGTAATAGAACAAAAGTTATTGCATATTTTGTTAAATCATACTGGGACACTCTGCAGTTAATGTTTGTGTCCGGTGTTATTACCTGTTTTTTTTTTTTTATGTAATGAACGACTTCTAAACTATTGTTATTGGTCAACATAAATGTTTATACAAGTAAAATCATTAATGACTGTGATAACTTTTATTTTCTTTAAGCAAACACAATAACCTCTCATGGTCCTTAGGTCTTATACTAGTCTGATGATCAATGATCACACTATGCTCAGAGGTATCGTTTTACATTTTTGAATGGGAATCAATATTTAAAATCTTAATCAATAAAAAAATGTGTATTTAAAGTATCTTGTGATTTTTAATGAAAAAATAGAGATACTATTTTACGTAGAAATTACCAGTTTCATACGATTGTAACTTTAAACGTTTGTGTTTGTAAAACATTATTCATTGGGAAAGCTATTATATGTACCTCGATTTAAATTCATCAGTAAAATACAAAACGAATCTTCTGGTAAAAAATAAAAATAATAATAAAAAATTAAGATCTGAATACGACCAAATTGAAAAGTTTGTTTTTGATTGACGATTTAAAAAAAATTTGGAACGCTGTGCGATTGTGTTATATTTTAAACGGAGACATAGGGGTTGGGGGACGTTTGATTTTGTGTTTTTTTATTCGGGTATTTTCTTCACCATAATAATATTATACCCATTGGCACTATTTGGAAAACATTTTTTGCGGGGGGGGGGGCTAATATGTTTATTTTATTAATTTAGCGTCCCAAAAAGGCATTAACCTTATGCAATTCTCAAAAATTCTCGGGGAGGGGAGGAGGCTATTAGCAGTTTTGAGGGGACTTGGCCCTCATATATATATATATATATATATAATATACCACCTACCGATAATCGTGCCGTATCTCTTCAGACATTTCAACACGTCCTTGTCGGCCACGGTGTCCGGCACGCCGGTCAGCGACAGGATCACGGCGCCCGCACCTGTGTCCATCATGAGTACGGACTCGTCACGGATCCGCAGCACCGCCGTGTGCAGAGCCCGTTCCAAGCACTCCGCGTTGGCGAACGTCATGTAACACCGGTCGTCTGTCAAGCTGATCGTACGCAATTTGTCCCTGAGCTCGGCGTCTTGTATCGCGTTGACCACTTCGTCCACCTGTTGTACGTGCAAATACAACATAAATTATTATTAGGTATCGATAGTGGTAGCGCGTACGTGATTATCAATTTAGAGCAGCTCGGATGTTAATGACCGGAATTTCACTAATCTGTGCATTTGAAAACGACAAAATATGTGCAATTGTGTTCACACAGTTATATCACTAATATAATCTTATCTAATTTATTAGTATGCGTATAATAATATACAGCAGTTATTAGCAAAATACAATTAACTGAAATTAGTTTGTCAGTTTAATATTTTAATGAATTCTAGATTCTGAATGAAGTGAAGAAGCTAGTGTTTTTACAATGATGTTTATTTATTTATTTATTTTTGACTTTTTATTTTTATTTTTTTTTTCTGTGTACAACTTTTCGTATAGAAATATTTGTCCAAAAGTTTCAATCAATAACTTTTTGAAACCGGATTTGTTTCTAGATTGTACTTTAAAGAGGTAATTTTTTGAATTTCTCAATTCTTCAATTTTTTTTTTGGAAAAAAATACCCAAAATTTGACAAAAACGACTCGGAAACCATCGTTTTTTGATCCGAATTTTATGAAAATTTAAACATAGATAGAAAATCCTATAAAAAAGATTTTGGCGCAAGAAAATTTTGAAAATGTGAAAAAAATTTTGGACATTTTTTGAAAATTTTTTTTTTTATTATTAACTTTCTTCGTTCAGAATCGTTTTACTGAAGAAATGATTTATCGTTTCTTTAAAATTTAATGCGTCCGTCAAGAGAATACCATCCTTCATGCGAAGTACACCCATCGTGCGAAGTATGTCCGGCTTTTTTAGCTATGTAACTAAGAAAATCAAATTATAAAATACCAATTTTGCAATAAATTAACGAAAATTTTACCAGGATTTCATTTCTCTGTACCAAAATAAAAAAATACCAACATAATATTTACTTATACTACTAAATAAGTAAATTAAGTAAATAATATTATAATATATTATTTAGCGAGACGATCGAACCGAATTTTCAATGCGTCTAGTGGACGAATGGACAGCCCTGGAACGCTGCTCGCAACCATTCAGTTCAATTGTACAATTAAACCCCGCGAAGAAGTATTTCAAAAACGACGTGAGTACCGGAAATGTTGACGAAAAATTATATAAATACACGTCATCATAATTATTAATAAAATATGTTATTGTTTGTCCCGCCGAATAATATTGTAGAGCGTTGGATTTTTCATTTTCTGCATGGCAATGCTCCCAAAGATTGCCGACGACACGTTCTTTGAAGCAATGGTCGGTTGGATACGCGTA
>JAIPRM010000649.1:0-50503 GCA_025469315.1 Stegophylla sp. TES_Ste_2020 | reverse complement strand
TTTTTAAAAAAAAAAAAAAAAAATTGAAGAATTGAGAAATTCAAAAAATGACCTCTTTAAAGTACAATCTAGAGGCAAAACTCCGGTTTAAAAAAGTTACTGAACTTTTGGACAAGTATTTCCTTATGAAAAGTTGTACACAGAAAAAAAATAAAAATAAACATCATTATGTATATATATATATATATATATATATTTATATAATATTATTTATTTAGAATCTAAAATGACGAGATCGACGAAAATTGTAATCCTTGTATACTCACGAGTGCAATATATACTATAAGAATAAACACTTGGTAGGGGCTAACGTGTTTATTTGATTAATTCAATCCTACGAAAATTTGCACGCGAAAAAAAGAAATCAACCGGTGTATAAATTTGATGAGCACATAGGCCTAAATCGGAGAGGGAGATCAGACGTTCGAAGCCTACCGAAAATCTCTGATAGTTCTTTCTGTTTTAAAATCGCCGTCAGATTTTCAATCGTATTTAAAAATTTTGGTTCACATACCTACACTTGTCACTATAATAATAATATTCTGATACCAATATAGAAGTTAGCATTGTCAACTAACTCGTTTACACCAATAATGTAGGTTTACATGTTATGGAACGCAGAAAACTTATAATTTGAATAAATTTGTAAAAATAGATTTCGAAAAACCCACGCCGCACGACTGTTTAAATCTTGTTGCAAAATTAAACGCGGCGATATATTACAAGTTTTATCTTGCGACACACCTCTAAACCGAAAAATGTTCTTCATCGGTGGATTCGTCTTATATGTTTAGTCAAGTTCATTCGAATTGAATCGTTTGATTTTAAAGTATCAAATCATAACAATATTATAATGCATCTACTATTATTATGTAGGTAGGTTAAGAATATATGCAAGGTCAGAAACATAACTTTTTTTTTAACTACATAATTAAATCTGATCTAAAATAATTTAAAATAAGTTTTATGTCAAAAGTTACTCATATTTCTTTCAACTAGTTTAAGATATAAGGTTAAAAATAGCAAAAATGAATAAATTAACCGATTTTCTTTTTTAAAATTCAATTCACTCACTAGGCGCATCCCACCTAAGGAGTGATGAACACTAATGATGCAAAGTATGTCCCGATTTTTTGCTTGTTACACCTAATTTTCATTATTATTTATTTTTTTTTTATTATTATTTTTTTGTTTTTTTGAAGGGGGGAGGTATGCGAATAGTTTTAATGTCATTAATTGAAAAATTTTGGCATTTTACTTAAAAAAGGTTAGTGACCCTTGGCCTAGAACGAAAAACCAAAATTTTTGAAGAGAAAAAAATGTCCATAACGTTTTTGTTTTTACATTTTCAACGTTTTCTTAAACCAAAATATTCCTCCTCGCATCATTGATAATATACATCAAAATGTTTATAAAGTTTGGATTAAAAAAGAAGTTTAAACACTCGTTGAGTAACTTTAAAAAAAATATATAGCATAACTCGTTAATTGATTTATTTAAAAATAACTCAACTTTTACACCGACTGAGTAACACGTTTTTTCCCAGCCTTGGGTATATAATATTATTATATTAATATTATGTTTCGTTTGCGAAATTCAACAGTGATTTTAACATGTGATTTTGTCAACTCTGTTACTCGGAGTCACACGAGACCGTCGAATTCGTACGGAATAACCGAACCATATTCACACTTACCCGTCGGACCTTCGAACGTTCGCGTGGGAAACGAAATCGCGAGGTGGTTTTCCGTGATGACCAGTCATAAAATCATCGCAAAGACAACGCGTTTGGTCAAGTATATCGAGTTTTGAGCTTTGTGTTCACGCCAAACGTGTGCCAAAACGTTTAAGTTTTGTTTTTGGTTTTTTTTTTTAATAACTTACTATCAATGGTATTGCCGATAAAATAATATCATGTTTTAAAAATCGTATGAAATACACCGATTTTTTATTTCATTATTAATTTTGAATTAAATAAAAAAAAAAAAAAAAAAACGTGTTATCTCTCGCATATGGGACCAATCGAGTATTCTTCGCTCCTCAAGTGGGATACTCTCGTGGGCGTATTGAATTGATAAATAATTTCTTTTATTCATAACAATTTCACTTAAAAATTATAAAGTTGGTTATGAGGAGGAAAAAATATTTTTTAACCGCCTGCAGTGAAATTATATTTCACTATAAACTGAGAAAAATAATAATTGATAGGATAAAAATCGTCCGAGGAAAAATTTTTTTTCCACGTTTTCTAAATTCGACCCAAAATATTTCTCATATAATTTTCTATCAAAATTTATTTTTTCACAAAGTTTGGATTAAAAAAATATCGTTTCCAAGTCTTTTTAAAAAAAAAACTTTGGAAGTTTATCCTGAATATTTAGAGAAAACTATTGAAAATTTCGAAAACTGACGTCATTGAAGTACCATCTAGAGGCGAATTCGGATTCAAAATGTTTAGGGTCGAAACATTTCGGACAAGTAATTTTTGCACAAAAATGTATAAAATTAATAGAAAGCCACTATTGTAAAAAACTCTAGCCTCTTTTCGCTTCACACTGAATCTAATAAGTTTCATAATCGTATATGCTTATCGTCGTAATCGATATTATTACCAGGGGTTGAAATTTTATTGCATTCAAAATAAAATTGTACAAATGCGTCCTAAAATAGATATTGCCCAATACATCGCTAAACATGAGTTAAAAATGTGCAATATAAAATAAAACGAGTAGGGAAAAAAAGAACAGTAATGTATCAGTTATTAATTATTAGTAATTTATCAGTTAAAAAACATAATTATTTTAATAACATAAATTTTGAAAGCATTTAATCGATCTGTCAACACTACATTAACGTACATAATTACAATTCTATATAATGATTGAAGAAATAACAAAATTTCGATATAAAAACTGATAGAATGAGAAACTACAGCAGTTCATTTATATTGAACATTTTGTAGGAATTAATCCGAAAATACCATGTTCAATAATTTTAAATTTTGATTGAAAAAAATCTCAAAAATCCAAAAATATTGTGTTAAAATCTAAAAGTATAAAAATATGAAAAGTCAATAATAAAGTCAAAAATGAAGAATCCATGTGGTTCGAAGTCTGTGCAACTTTCTTGTTTATATGTATATATATTTTATTGTTTTGACCATAATATCAAACGTATAAATCGGAATATCGATGAAATATTGAGCTACACGTATGCGATTATAACGATTAAAAGCCTCTTCGAAAAGTCCACAGATAGTGGTGGGGGGGGGAATGTTCCAACTTGTCCCCGTCTTCGGGTTTCTATGCCTTTAAATACTCGCTCGGGTCGAATGCAAATCGTATGTTTTACAAGCCCGTACGTTAGCACTGTTCACGAGCACGCTCGTTTTTACTCGAAAAAATCACCATATGGCTGTGTATAAATATATATATTATACGTTGTCTTTAATTCCGTCATTATCGCGGTGTAGGCCGGACGTCGGCTTTCGGTAACGACGGACCACCCGAGAGAATTTTATCGTTACACATACGCGAGTATACCCACTACTACGAGTATATTGTAATATTATTATTTTTTTTATAAACTTACATTGTACTGTCCGATCACGCGTATAGAATCGGGAAATTTTATTCAACCGGATAATTTAAATCGATACGATTGCGCGCGCGGCTATTATCGCGGTGTATTACGATCGACGTTTGACGCGGCCACACGAAAAACATTATGCTTGGATCCTAGCTAGGATCTATAACGAAAAAAAAAAAAAACAAATTAATTAAAAAAACGGTTTTACTCGTCGTCGACGAGTTTGACAAACCCCGTATTGACAACATTTTTTGATGGGAAAAAAAAATATATGATGTAATAACTTACAAAAAACGAGATACTTCTAATACTTACAAAGTACTGTAGTAACCTCAAAATGTGCCAATGTTTTCGAAAACGTTGTGAAGTATGCACGTGACTATTTTTAACATTTGGTTAAAATGTTAAGTTTCTATCGTAATTATTTTAGAAGTTATTTCTAAAAAACTAAAATTGATTTCATGATACTCTGTATTTCCAGTAAATTCTTCAGTACTTTACAATTTTTTTTCAATTATTAAATTGTAAACTTTGAATTCTTAGTCCGTAAACATTTTTTCCGCCAAAATATTCCCCATTTAATTATCTACCTATGTAGGTATCAAGTTTCATGATAATCTGTTGAACCAATTACATTTAATATTTGTTGAAATGTATAATTTTATGTAAAACTAATGAATTCTGTCAAAATGCTTACTTTAAATAGTAATGGATGGAAAAAAAAAAAAATTTACCTGAAATCATACTTACATATGTATGGAAAAAAAAACAAACACCCACATTAAACTTGTGAAACCAATACATTTTTTGTTCCGCTTAGAATCTAAAATAGTTTAAATATCACTCCAGGACTCTTAGTTACTAAAATTGATCACTGGATACAGGAGGATGACCCGTGAGAATGGTACAAAATACAAGACAAATTCAGAATTAGATATCACAGTTGGATATTATCATATTATGTTTATCGATCGTAAAATATTTTAGATCGTAGATTATGTGCTAATTTTCATTTCGTTAGCTGGCCGATAGAATCTCAAAATTAATTCAAAAACTTGTTTTGCAAAACAAGTTTCAATAAGTAGAGAACCATTTTGAAAAATCCAGTGCTATGTAAATTTAATTATTTAATTATATGTATTGATTAGATTATAGTTGTCGGCAGGAAACACGAAGGATGATTAATGTATTAATTTTATTTAATTATGTCGTTTATATGCATCATTTGTTAGTGTTTGGTATTATTTTATTCTTCGAGTATACATTCAGAATGTCAATTTTGTTGAAATCAAGTAATTTTGGAATATTCTACATTTTATCAATTTAACTACTTTGATAATTATTTTTTAAAAAAGAATAGTAATAAAAATGTATCTTGTACTTAGTATATATTTTAAAATACCATATGTGTCTAGCTCTATATAGATGGAAATGTATACGAGTATAGTATTCAGTACCTTAAGTCTAGTATCTTTTTGAAACCGTTAAATGTTAAATGTATCTAGTATCTTCAGAAGAGAATTGACTATCTTAAATGGTATGGAAAAGGTTTAATGTATCTTGAATCTCGTTTAATTTTAGTTTGTTTATTTTTGAAAATATTAAATATGTCTTGAGTCATCTGCAGATAGGTGAAAATGTAAATAAATCTATTATCTTGTACTCAGATTTTTTTTTTTTTTAAAAACAGTTTAAATGTTTATGTTTTACAAGTGACAATTTATGTACCTAATGCCATTTAGATACTATTTTCTTTCAAGAGTCTTGTACGTTCTTGTTGGGTAAACGTGATTCTTATTCTCAAAATCAAAAATTTCGCAAAAGTTAAACGCATCTCCTACCTTAACGTATATAGAAATAAACTTTTCGAGTCTGTTTAAAATTAAAATGTATCTAGTATTCACACGTGACAAACTAAAAGCCTAATGTCGTCTAGATACCATTTTCCGATAGATTCTGTTCTCATTCATTTCTGTCGGTAAACGTGATTCTCGATCTCGAAACTCTACAGACTCTTAGAACCGAAAAAATCGAATAAAATGTGTTTCAAGGCGACTCGCGGCCGCTACAGGTACACATTGCATATTTATAATAATAATAATAATAATAATATGTGCAATCGATTGTTCAGAATCTGGTCAGGGTCGGAGGCGGCCGGCACGGGAGCAACTTCAGCAGCACCAGCAGCAGTTCGTTTCGAAAAACCAGTCACGAATTGAATACGATATTCTCCCAAACGCGATTTCTTATCTCTGCAGCGTTGTACGCGTATAATATTATGTATATATTTATTATTATTATTATTATTATTATACACTCTGGTTGGGGGGCAAAAGAACAAAAAAAGAAGAAGAAAAAAAAAATAATAATAACTACGTGCACTCGGTAGCCTAGATAATATTAGGTATTATAAATATACATATTATAAACCCGCGGTAACCCAAGCTCCCCCTCCCCCCCCAACACACACATAGCAACTGGTCGTCGGCAACGTTTGTGAGTGATCGCTTTGCCACCGTAATGGCGTGTGTATTGTGTTATTATAATATTATATATACCGATTTACGTGTTCGATTTTTTCCCAATTTTTTATTAATTTTCTTTTTTAATTTTTTTTAATTTTTTTAAATTTTTATATGGTAACCCACCCCAAAGTCCGAGCGATCATCCATTGGGTAGGAATTGTACCCTCGTCGTCGTCGTACAGCTGTTTACAAGCTACACAATGATGTATTTAAAATATATTATTATTATTATTATTATTATTATTAATGCTGAACGTGAGAGGGAATATAACAAGGCCGGGCAGTAACGAGTTAGAAAGTTAAGTTAAAAATTTTGGAGTTGAGTTTTAAACGAGTAACTCTTTTTTTTTTTAAGTAACTTCTAACTTAACATGTTGCATTTGTTTAAACAATATTTAGTAACTTACCAGTTATATTTTTCTGTGGTCACGTTAATTTCATTTTCGTCTTATTCGAAAATTGTTATTGTCTAGAAAAAAAAGGTCGAAAGACTGTAAACCATTGACAATAAATCATTTCTTGAAACAGTTAATTTATTAACGATAACCACGTTACAGTAATTATTACGTTACCATTGTTACCATGGTTGCCATGGATAGAGTAAAGTAGGGGATGAAGAAGAGGGTAGGTATTTTAGGGGTAGGTAGATAGGGTGGGTATAGGGTCAGGGTTATAGGTAGGGAGTTCAGGGTCTCGGGCAAGAGGGTTAGGGTCTTGGGTTCGGGGTAATAATGTGAATCTCGAAAAATACCAAATATAAAGTACCATTTAGTGCCAAAATGTGATTCAAAAAATGGCTGGTCGAAGATTTTGGATCAGTATCTCTATACACAAAAGTATTTACAGAACAGGAGAAGGGGAACTAAAATAAACATCATTGTAAACTCAAAAGCTTCTTCGCTCCAACTAGAATCTAAAAGTCTAAATTATATCCACATTTGAACAATAAGCGATTTAAAGGTCAGATATCGGCAGACACCGAAACCGTAACAAACGTCTGACCCTCGGATTAATTAATTTTCATTAATTATCCATGATGTGCCAACGTCCTATATTTATCAAAACAATTCGGCACAGACCCACGACTGGTGTTGACGAGAGTGGATAACGTTAACGCTCCCTCCGCAACTCACCCTCGAGCGTATATTTCTGAGAACATATACGTCGTCCCTAAAGTGTAACTGCCGCGTGCCCGTCACTGTTAGTCTTAATTCCTAAAGGGTCATGATCGTGTGATATGATCTTTATTCGATATAGATGTGATCCCGATAACAGTTAAAGGCGTCCGTTTTGTTGGAAATACAGAAAACGTATTTACTGTCATAATAATAATATCGTGAATGCATATTAGTTAGGACGGTTTTATTAAGGGTGACATTTATAAAGTAAAGGGTTAACAGTAAAAAAAAAAAAAAATAGTAAAAATTGGCGGCCAAAGTGGAGGGAAAAATAGAGAACTGTGGTCTCTCCCTCATTCATACAAGAATGTACAATCAGTTTGATAGGGGGGGAGGGGATTTGGATTGGTTGTTTATCAACAACAGTGTTCGAGAAAACATATTTTTAAGAGGAAAAATCTTTATTAAAATGAAAAAAAAGTTATCATAAATATGAGAAAAATAAATATTCCCAGTACTTTAGAGGCCCTATGTTAACGTCTTTTCGTCACTTTGAGCACTTATGGACCTATAAAAATTAATGTCATATTAAATACGATCTAAGAGATTTGGAAATGGCCGTTTGGACGTAAAAAATAATAATAATAATAAATGTTTGTATACTATTTTATATAATAAAAAGTCGGAGATATTCTACACTACGGATATTGATTCAAAGTTTATCAGTTCTAATAATCATTTTGTAATCGGATCCACCACTAGAGCACAAACGATTCAATTAAAATTAAAAAAATTAAAACTCTAAAAAAATATTTGAAAATTAAAAAAAAAATCAAATTAGCTACTTGAACGAGTAAAAAAAAATATTTTAAAATAACAAGATATTACCAATACATTAACATAAAAAAATTACAGTACAATACATTTTGAGAATTTTAAGCACTCGATTTTTTGATTGATAACTATTATACTGAGTTTGAAAAATGGCAATAAATCCAACTCTTAATATCAGGGGAGTAGGTTATTGAGATGTGCACACATTAATTTAATTACATAAGTTTTAAAGATATGATAATAAAAGGAAGTTTCTATCAAATTTTATTCACTAAATATGAAATAATACATGGCGCAAGAAAATTTTGAAATTGTGAAAAAAAATTTGGATGTTTTTTTTTTAACACTTTTTTGTTTTATTGAATTTATTTTGCCTTTTCTTTATTGATTAGACAGAAAAAAAAGTAAAATAAAATAAATCAAAGATAAGTAAAATATAGATAAAAAAGCCGGGCATATTTCGCACTATGGATATTATTCGCTCCTTGGGTCAGATACTCTTGATGAGTGTGTTGAAAATGATGACTAATATTGTTCTTTATATTATTAAATTCTTTCGTTCAGGATGGTATTACGGAAAAAATGTTTTATCGTTTATTTAAAATTCTACTCACCCACCAAGAGTATCTGACCCGAGGAGTGAAGAATACCCGTGATGTGAAATATGTCCGGCTTGACAGCAGCATCGAAATGAAATCGAACAAAAACGTCATTAAAAAAATAAAATATATATTCGCTTCCTTTACAAAAATATTATAAGTGCAGCTGATCGGTTTTTTTTTATTCGTCGTTAGAGGGGTGGTTTATCTGGTCAAATTACACCGACGCATTTAACTCACGTAACATTACGCGAATAAAACGTTTTGCTACCCCCCAAAAACAATCACTCTATGTCCGTCTGGAAAATCACTATTTTCACCGACGCGTAGTCGTAAAAATATCATATTTATTATAAACCGTATGCCGAGGCATATAATAATAATAATGTGCGTTGCACACCGTATTATACGAGTACCGACTGTGTTATAACGTTTTAATTCAAAAAGTTTTCGTCGGGTATCGCACCCCTGAGACCGTATGTATGTATATATATTGTTAATTTTTTTTTTTTTTTCATTCTTTCGCGCTTCCGCCTGACCCTCCGCGACTTTAATTCCCGCGAATAAAAATTAAGTCATCGTCGAATTACTTCTCTCTCTCTCTCTCTCTCTCTCTTTCTCTCTCCGCGCGTACGTGTATATTCGCTGCACATTATAATCCTTACCCCTTTTTTTTTCTCGTCTTCGGGGGTGCTAAGAATCTCATCTCCACTGCCAGTGGTATTTCCACTCGTTTTAATATCCGTATACATTTATATAATATATATATATATATATATATAGGAACAAATGGCGAGAGGGTCGAAGACGGGATTGGGGTTAGGGGAGGAGGAAGAGGAAAAAAGACTTCGCGCTCCCGAAAAACAGAAATAAAAGGGTTGAAACGAGTCCGATTAATTAATATAGCCGTTAACTTCATTTACTCTCGGTGGAGACGAGTTAGAGAGAGAAAGAGAGACAGGAGAAACAGAAGCAGCTCGTTTGCGCGCACCCTCCGCCGCGTGCATTATGCATCACGTCTCTTTAAGTCCGGCGGAGACGAAGGGGAAAATAAGCGCAGAAAAAAAAAATACAAGTCGTGTTGTTTTCAAAAACTCTGCAGAGGTTATAAATATCGTTCTCGCCTAATTAATTTTTTCTTCTCTCTTAAAAAAAAACGTAAAAAAAAAAATTAAAATAAAAAATCCAAACGGACGTCGTCGCCGCGAATGAGTTACCGCTGGCGCGAGGGCTTATGGAACACATGGTGTGCGTCTAATGAAATGTAAAGTGTGCTCGCTGTTAATACCGATAAAATATTGCGATAATTTACTACGGCGACCAGAAGGTCTGCGCCGCTACGGGTACCTCCACGTTGACGGGCAAGGGTTGAAAGCGTCGAGTCGCGTCCTGCGCCGCAGGGACTACATCATCCGAGGGTAGTCCGAAAAGGTGGGATTAAAAATCTCTGTCCACCCGAAGTTCGTTTCCGTTTGACTGCAGGTACCCAACACGGATATCCCGCGGGAGAGTCGGAAGTGCCAAGGCCTCCCTCCCCGTACGTCATATTTTTTAATCGATAAAATTTGTTTTAAACTTTAGTAAATTATTTCATATTTTGTTTTTTTTTTTTTTTCAATGGGATTCAGGTTATTTTAAATAGGTATGCACATATTAGACTGGACGGAACAAAGTGTTATTTTATAATGTCAAATTTTCTGACCACAAAGGAATTTAACTTTTAGATCAAGTATAGAATTTTTGTTTTTACGATGAAACCACTTTTTTAAGTAGTTTAACTTTTTAAACGAATTTTTGGATACAAAATTTAATTTGAGGGATATTTTTAGGAAGATATAACTATTCTTTATTAAAATTAATAAGAATGATAAAAAATAATTAAATACGACGATTGGTGATGAATCAGGATTTCAATATCGGACTTTTTGTTAATAATTTTAAGTCTTAAGTTGTTTTCTATGATTACTTTGCTCTGATATTTATTTTTTCGTGTATCATAAATGTCAGTAAGTGTTTTTCACACACACACACACACACACACACACACACACGTAGGTAGGTAGGTACAAAAATAAAAAGGTATTAGATATTGAATAGCCTATGTGAAATAGAAGTCTAAAGATTATTATTGATCAAATTGCTACAATTAATATTATTAAAGATAATACAATAAAAATTATAAACAATCTTCCTCATACATAGGTCGATTTTTGAAAATTTTTTTGCTCCTACCGAAGCCGATCACCTCGATTTTCGGAAGCTGTTTTACCATTCCCGCCTAACTATTCTGTTTCGTTTCTCTTCGCAACACTATAAAAAAAAAAAAAAAAAAAAAAAACTCCCCGTACCGAGAACGACGTGTAATAACAACAAACAAAACCGTATTCGCGTATCAAGGCCGAACAAATTATTCGATTAAATTCCAATATTGGTTTTACTCGTAAACGCAAGAGTTTGCGCGTCACGTTTCGTTCTAGTCGACCCTGCGGGGCTCGTGCACGTATTTCGTAACACCAACATACGGAGGCTGTTCCTCCGCGTCCGGATCGTCGGTATCATCGCGTGACGCCAAAAGTATCGAAACGCCAGTAGATGGAGATGCCCACAAACGATGCGCTGCAGTAGAGACATAGTCAACGATAATAATTATTATTATATTTCACGAATACGTGGCGAGCAATATTTATCGGGCACGAGCCTCTGGACGTGCACGTACAGATGAGGTAGAAAACGAAATCGAAATGAACGATAAAAAACCATTGTAGAATCTGGAATGATCGTAGCAGACCAACAGTTCCCAATCCGGTATATAGAAGATTACCTAAGACCCGAGTGAGTATGCTCATAGAATATGTCCCCCCCCTCTTTCGTTTTGGGGCGAGTGAGTATATTATTTTAGATTTGTTTTGATTAAGTAAAAAACGATCGAGAGAAATCGATTCCGAAATATTTTCTATTCCGACCAATAATGCGGACTCTGATTTACTTTATGATGTTTATTTTTATTTACGCGAAACATAATTAATCATTTACACGAAATATGAATCGGAGGGCATGGATTATTATCTGAAGCTCCGTTTTATCGAAAATATTGTTCTACCGTTTCTTGAGCGATATTCAACACACTCATCAAGTCCATTCCTCCCGAGGAGCGAAGAATATCCGTGATGTGAAGCGCACCCGGCTTTTTAATTGCTCGAACTGTGACGATCGTTTTTCTGGTTTTTTTAGACACCTCAACAACTCTTCGTGTGATGTTATAACACACGAGGATACTCGTACACCAAATTCATGGGGGGGGGTGCTAAGCATCCTTAGAGTACCCCCCCCCGCCCCACCATGATTCGTTCCCCGGTACACACGCCTGCGAACTGTATACATTATTTGATTGCAGTATAACGTGTGCCGCTGTCGGTAAATCTTCGTTTTCGCGTTCAAGATCGTAAAATATACCGGACGTCTAGGACTCCGGCGGCGATGGTAATATTATAACTCATTCTGACGTGCCTGCACGGAAAAACGCCACCACACCATCCACGCACCCCTGTGCATCACCCCTGACGCACGTCGCGGTATACCGACTATTATGTTATTATTATTATTATTATTATTATTTCATATAATCTGCACCCCGAACACACCCCCTCGTGCGCAGTCATACGGGGTGGGCCACTATAACTGCCGATTTACCAGAGTTCAACGGTCGAATGGAAATAAATTATTAAAATATCGGGATTCAAGCATGGAAACTAGGGAAAACAACAATGTAACAGTTCGACGGTGTAAACTCATATAGCGGTGGCAGTGACGGCGAAAAGACTTTGGATCAAGTAGGGTAAACTCGGGGCACAACATTTTGTTATAGGGCGTAGGCGCAAATAGTGGAAGTATAAGCCTCCGAAAAAAAAAACACTCAAAACACTCCAGTTTTTTTTTGAAAATCGCTGAAAGTTAATGCCTATAGGGAGGGGAATGGTTAAATCAAACAAAATCACGTGTTAGGTCCCACCAAAATTTTTATCCTTATTACGCTATTGCTGTAGAGCTAACACATAGGATATGTTATAATGATGAGTGAAATATTTTCTGAACACACCCTGTCAAAATCGTACCCATGGCCATGGGGTCTGCTCCCTAGATAATTTTTGTCAAAGTACAAAACAATTATTTAAGAAGAGTTTAGACAAGGAAGCTGGACATACTTCGCACCACAAATATTCTTCACTCCTCGGGTCAGATGCTCTTGGTGGGTTTGTTGCATTTTAAAGAAATGATAAATAATTTCTTTAATAAGACGATTCTGAACGAAAGAAATTAATACTTTAAAAAATAATAATAGTCGTCATTTTTAGTATACCGACCAAGAGTATATGACCTGAAAAGCGAAGTATATCTAGCTTTCTTGTCTATATTTTACTTCACTTTACTTTATCTAATAAGTATTTAATTATTTAACTTTTTTTTATCTAATATATAAAAGAAAAAAAAATTTAATTAGAGAAAAAAGTGTTAGAAAAATGACCAAAATTTTTTTTCATATTTTCAAAACTTTCTTGCGCCTAAACATTTTTCATATTATTGTCTATCTATGTTTAAATTTTCATAAAATATAGATCAAAAAATGGCGGTTTCCGAGTTTTTATCGTTTAATTTAGGTAGTTTTTTTGAAAAAAAAAAAAAAAATTAAGAATTGAGAAATTCGAAAAATGATCTTTCCAGAGTATCGTCTAAAAGTGAATCTGGTTTTAAAAAGTCGCTGGTCAAGACTATGAACGAGTCCATATAAAAAAGTGTTTCCAGAAAAAAAAAAATTTTAAAAATAAACATCATCGTAAAAACACTAGTCGCTTCACTTCGTTCGGAATCTAAAATATCAAGATTTTTTTCCTTTGTACCCTACTTATTAATATTATTTTAATCTTACACGGACCCCAACAAAAATTATTACTCGCCGACCCCCGATGTAAAGTATCTCTCTTTGAAACGGACGCGTTGTTCGTGCGTCGTTCTCTACGTGTCGCGCGCTATATAACCGCCGTGAAAAACGCACACCACTCTTTCGTACTTACCCGCGCCACCGCGCTTTGTCGTTATAATCGTAAAAATACAATGTCAAAAACACACTAAGGGAGGTGGGGTGATCGTCGTTTTATATTATCACTATTATCGCGGACTATTCGTATATTATAATAATAATAATAATAATATGTAATATCGTCGGAGGCGGCGGCGGGGGTCGTCGTCCCCATACATAGGTATATTGTATTCAGGGAATATTTCACCTGGCTCCGGGTGCTTTTGTCCCGGGGGAGGAGGCGATCCGCCGGCCGGTCGCCTCGACGCGGTAATCTCCGGGATCGCCGGCCGGACACGTTCTCGGCCGTCTAGGAACGCGCCGACGCCGACGTAATACCTCTAAATATAATATTATGATATATACGAGGCGTACGCGCGCGGACAATAACGGCGAGGAACGCGCGTCTGAAAGGGGAGGAGACGCGTGAGTGAGTGTACGTATTTTTTTTTTTTTGACCCGTTGCACAGTCATAGTATTCCAATTTGTCATCGTGCGCCCGTGAATCGCTCGCATTCCGTCGCACGAAAGTCGCGCGTACATTTCTCTCGCCCGCGAGCACTGCTCCGACACCGCGTACAACGCTAGCAATTTCCGAAGCCGCGGCTGCTTTTTTTCCCCTTCCCACTCCGCTCCGCGGTCACGGACTCGTCGTCGTATATACAGGGCGATCCGTTTGGCGTTTTCAGCCCTCCGATATGTTGGCCGTAAGAGCGGAAAATTTTTTTTAGAACGTTCGAGTTGGGTTTCTGGTATAGGTTTTGGTTGCGTTCAAAAACCAACACACATTTTTTATTTCAACCCCGACGAGGTGTGTAGACAAAAACCGCATGCTTTATGGTTTGCCAGGTTTTTTATTTCGTACCGCACATATTTTATAGTGAATATAATTTTAAAATAAATTGTTACATACAAGCTACGAGCATATCAGGCTCGTAGCTACGGGGGGGGGAAGGGGCTTTGCTCTCCCTAA
This sequence comes from Stegophylla sp. TES_Ste_2020, assembly GCA_025469315.1. Classification (NCBI taxonomy): domain Eukaryota; kingdom Metazoa; phylum Arthropoda; class Insecta; order Hemiptera; family Aphididae; genus Stegophylla; species Stegophylla sp. TES_Ste_2020. Next base: position 35,792 of record JAIPRM010000649.1, on the reverse strand, counting down.
ACCAAATATTTGCCCCTCTAAGAATATTAAAAATATTAGAAAGGCTTTTAGGTAGGTATGTCTTTTTAGCGGTTTCAGTCTTTTTGAGACCGTGACCCCCATGTTCATCATTTAATTATCTAAATAAACTCTAATTTAAGTTTTATTTTTAATACTTAGTTTGATTTGTTTCGTAGTTTTAAAATGAATGCATAATTATAAATTCCTTTGTAAATTTCCAAAATATTCTATTATATATGAATATTTGATGGAAAATTACAATTGTGTTCATTTAATGAAATATCAAAGTAAATAAATTAAAAATTGCATAAATATTGTTTTTAATGTTTTTACAATATATAATGCTCCCCTAAAATTGGTTTGACCCACTTGAAAATTTGATCTGGCTACGGGTCTGCTTAAATGATATACTATTGTATATGATGTAAGCATATAACTGTCAAAGCGCAATTTATTATAATACAATGCGTTTTGTCTCCGTGAATAACACTGAACTTCGCTTCACTCACTTCGCAAACATTCCTTTGGTCGCTTCGCAAGCTTAAAACGCACCCCTCGTGCTTCGCTCAAATCGATATCAACGCTCGGCTTGCTGTGCAACGTGGGGACATATTGGCTTGTGATAATCGACTTGTTATGCGACGTGAGGACATTTTGGAGTAAAACGCAAAAAAAATAAATAAATAAAATATTATCGTAAAACGTGCGGTTTTTTAAATGCGACAATTCTAAGAAGTGTGCGAGTTTTTAACCTGTTAATGTGAAGAGTGATAACGTACTCATAATAATAATATTAACGTGGTGTAGTTGTCCCAACGTTCATAAGATCTACTAACCGCCTCGATAAACCTGGTTTAATTATCCGTAGTTTAAACTACCATTGAACAACATGATACATTTAAACTCGGTTTAATTTTTAAACCAAGATTAGATAATCTCGAGTTTAAACCATTCTGGTACAACTCGCCCTAAACGTATGTGGTTTTCTCCTATATTTTTAACAAGTGCGTGGTTTTTGGAATCAACGCAGATTTTACGTAAGAAAAAAAAATGTTCTGCCTGTCGGTTACTACCGGTTCTGAAAAATACCTTAAACTTTTGGTTAATACCTTTTACAGCTGGGTTTCTAGATTTTTCCATTTTTACGGCCAAATCAGGGGGGGGGGCAGGTGATGAGCGTATGCTTAACGAATCACCCTGTATGTAACGCGCGTTTTCAGCCCTCTTTGGGTTTTTCCATCCGCCTGACCCCGCGTTCACCCTACTCCGGACGACAACAGTCGCACGTCCGGAGTTTCCCCGCTCGGAAATATTATTATTGGAATCGCCGTCTCCCGCCGTCGTTTACGGACGTGTTGATATTATCGTCGTCGTCGTGCTAGGGCACCTCAGAGTAAAGTCCGTATACGGTCATAATATTATACGTATACTACTAACACACACACACTCGCTTATTTACACGTACGATTGTCCGCGTGTGTGTACGTTATTATAGCGATGGGTTATTTTTTTTTTTTATTTGTTTTTTACCACTGTCGTCGATCGTCGACCCAGACGAATCCAAACCCCACGCGCGTCCCCCAGAGATCGGTCTTTAATTATTTCGATATCGGATTTGGTCCGTTCCATTTTTTTATTTCCATTTTATTTTTACCGTACGCTATTTCCCGAGCGCGCAGCAGCAGTGGCAACCGTAAATCCCATTTGTCCGCGCGTCGCACCGTGCGTCTGGCCGAGGGATCACGATTACAAGGTGGAGTTTATACTACCCCCCCCGCCACTGTGTGTGAATGTGTGTCACCGTCTGCACGTTCTGTTCGACAACGGGAATAAAGCGACGACGACGACGAGGCGATAAGTCATCTAATCGTATTTACGTAATGCGCGCGACTGACGAACGGACACACGCATTCCTCGTCGAATTACACGAGCGAGTGACTATAATATCGTGTTAAACGTTTAATATATTCGTCAGCCCCCACCCCCTTGCCTCAAAGAAAAAAATAATGCTTCTTATTTTTAAATCGGCTAAAAACTAGGAACGGGTTCTAGAAAAAATCGTCTCACCCCTCTTGATCGTCTAAAACTTTTTTTAGATATTCGAAAGGTACCGAACGGTAACTTTATAGAACGGAAATCACACCAGGACGGCACTTTGCGGAGGTCGTTTTTTGAATTTCTCAATACTTTTTCAACGCGTACAGGAAAAACTACCAGAAAATTTTTTGAATTATAAATTCGATTTTAGTATTTTTTAACATAATTTGAAAAATAACTAAGTTGAAAAGTCGAAACTTTCACCGACTACTAAAAGTTGTCACGCGATTTTCAAATACATTTGATCAATTTTGAGGTAAATACAGAACTTTGAAAATATTGAATTTTTTTTTTATGGGAATATTTATTCCCATAAGAACACTAAAACGAAAATAAAAGGTTTGCGTGTGAATTTATTAAAGTAGAATTTTATTGCTTGTAATATTTTTATAAAACTATTTATTATCTTACACTCATACACACAAACACACAATATTACTCTGAGTACCCAACGTTATTAAATAATATTTGTTAAATATAACTGAATCGAAAATAATTATTGTGATTGTATATTAATCGTATCAAAGCTCAGAATCATAGCAATACATACACCAAGAGCATCCCACACAAAGACCGAACAATACCCATGGTGTGAAGTATGTTCGAAATTTTTACTTATTATTTAACTTATATTTTATTCAATAATTATCTAAATCTCACAATTCGACGTTATTATTGTAATAAGCTGTTTTTCCGTCAGGTGACGACCTGCAAAATATAATCAGAATATTATAAACAATGTTAAATAATATGTCATTTTGTAGATTACATTATTATAAAGTATAAAATCTTTGAATTGAGTATCAATAACGATGCGTGTTCACTATAATTTAAAATCCACAAAATGCTTTTTTTTTTTCAATACAAAGAGTGGTTTCAAATCCTTTACCGTAACCTTTTTCCGAACATGTTCGCGAATACGGTAAAATAAAGCGAAATAACTGTTTTACATGAAATCAATTTTGATCGTTTATTACTTTGGTAATAATAATTCTAAAAAAAAAAAATACATATGTATATTATATTATATATTATAAAAATTAAAAACGTCTATCGACTATATTTATCGTAGTCGTCACTTTTTAGCCTACCAATAAAACTGTTGTACGTTTTCAGTGGATTTTTTTATACGTCGACTTCAACGTTTCCGTCGTATTAATTAACGGTCGTAGTTTCCGCGGTAACCGAACCTGTACGTGTTTAAAACAAGTTTACTCGCATTCAAACGCCTACTAATTAATGCGCGCGCGTTCGTATGTCTTACATTTTAAATTTTGTAAAAATTCGTTTGGTCATTTAAACGCATAAAGTTTTATTAGTCGTTTTTATGCGAATATAATTAATATAATTTCGTATAAAAAAAAAAAAAAAACGAATATTATACCTACTCAAAACACGAGTTTTATTCGTTATCTGTAAAATATTTTTATTTTTTGGTCAGTGATGGACAACTTGTGACACCGAAATTGTAAACCACTCTTTGGCACACAATCTGTGGTAAATTAGGAATCGCATCAACACTGTGATCTGTGGAATATATTAGATTCTGATCGGAATTAAGACGAGGTAGAGGTGATAGTGTTTTTTCTTTACTGAAAACTTTATATTTTATACTCAAAAAATCACTTGGATCGGTAAGAATTATAATAGGTTTATAGCGGACATTTCCTATACTACCGAAACGAGGAAAAACTATCTAAAACTTGAGTTTCGACGGTAAAATTTGCCAATTCATTAAATTGATTTTATTAATTTATTCGAAAAATATTAATGTATATACATAGAGCTTAGATCAGTGTTTCTCAATATGTGGGTGGCGACCCACTGGTGGGTCTCGAGTCAATTTTTGGGGGGGACCTTAGAAATTTATTTAACTATATAGATTCTCAAAAATTTACGTTTTTAACCAAATTCCACTGTCAAAATAATGAAGTGGCACTTTTGCATACATTTGTAAAATTATATTCAATATAAACCAATTAATTATTAAACTATTAGTCTAATATTGTTTTTATAAAAACTACTTTTTTTCTCCACAAATGTAAAACCATGTGGGTCGCAATAGGTTTTTGAAGAAAAATTTTGGTCGTGATCCTATACAATTGAGAACCACTGGCCTAGATAGTAAGATAACAGAGAGTGGCCAACTCTCTGTTATCATAGTCCATGTCGGTGGCCATGTTCTGTCCAAACAATGATCCCATAATAATAATATTGCAATAATGAAGATTATCGAGCGTGAATCACGTCATGATTACCTAGTATGTCAAATTAATAAAAATTATAATTTTGGTAAAGTCCTTTGGTTAGGTTAACATAAATTCAAAATTTAAAATAAAATAAACTAGCACTTATTAAAGTGCTAGTTTATTATTATCAAGAATAGGACAACTGATTTTATCGGTTTTACTTTCAACAGTGTCAAGTGTTTTAATAGCTTGATTTGGAATAACTATTTTGGTGATCGTTTGAAAATAATTTAACAATACATTTTGGAATTAAATACTTATTTCTATTTTTTTGGGTTCTTTGTTTGAGAGCAGCAAATTTAGGTTTTCAAATACATATATAAATATATACCCAAGCAAAATATATTAATTAAACAAAATACATAATATTAAGTTTTAGGTGCGTTATAATAAACGAAGTTTTAAAAAGAAATGCGGACATACTTCGATATTCTTCGCTCCTCGGGTCAAATACTCTTGGTGAGTGTGTAGAATTAAAAAAAAAAGCGATGAATCATTTCTTGAACAAGACGATTTTGAATGAAGGAAGAAAATAATATAAAGAATAATAAAATTCGTCATTTTCAACACACCCACCAAGAGTATTTAACCCAAAGAGCAAATAAATATCCGTGGTGCGAAATATGTCCGGATTTCTCTTCTCTACTTTACTGTTTTTTTTTTTTTTTTTTTTAATATCTTATAAATAAAGAAAAGGAAAAAAAAATGCTAGAAAAATTTTTTAAATTTTCAACATTTTCTTGCACTTAAATTACAGTACAATGTGTGTGTACTGACATAATGTACAACCTGATTATTATTATTTTTTTATTTCTACCTATGATTTTATATTCGAAAATTTTGAAGAATTCAGAATTTTCAAAGTAAAAACTAAATAATTTATAAAAATGCACTTTGACATTTTTTTACCAAATTACTTATTTTGTTCTACAGTGTCGAAAATATATTCTCCCCTCACTCTTCTCCTATTTCGGCCTACGTATCGAAAAAAAATTAATAAATTCTCACTTTGAACACACATTGCGTATCAACTATTCTCCACAAGTTCCGAATTTCAAAAAACTGGGTAAGGAAAATAAATGTAATTTCTCAGGTAATTTCTGTCATTAAATAGCAGGTAACAACAGTAATAAGTAATAAGAGGAAAATGTGTCAGTGTTTATTTTACTACTATAAAAACATAAAGATAATTTTTTTTTTTTTCTGTACCTCATTTATTTCCTATTTTATTTTTCCGGACTCCAATAGAAATTACTTGCCGACCTCTGATCTAAACCGATCCTAAACAAAATTCGAGTTAGAGTCGACGTACGATATAAAAACGTTTACTTACACCGGGTCGAAGGCCATCGATAGTGGACCGCCGTCCGTACTCGCGTACGTCTATATGGAGACGTGTATTATTATATCGACCGGGATTGTACCCTCGGGTCACCTACATTTACCGGGGTTCTTAATATTCGTTGTCCGTCGCTATACACCATCGTAGCCGCCGCCGCCGCCACCAGAATTAGCCTAAGGCCTGGTCGGTTTTTTCCGCTCCTTCTTCTCAATTTCATTAAATATCTCTTGGGCACACAGTCCGGAGAGCTCTGTTTCTCTCTTTCTCTCTCTCTTTCCCTCTCTCTATACATTTATCTCTTATCGGTAATATATATATATATATATATATGTATACATATTTTTCCTTCGTGTGTTCGCGAGTCAAACCCGTATTGATCTCTCGGCCCGTATTTTTATTTTTATTTATTATTATTTTTTTTTTTTTTTGCCTCACTACACCACACCATACTACTACTACTGGTAGTACTATACTAATACTAATACCACTACTAACACGCGATGCTATATATACATACAGTACACGCCACACCACACTATACACTCTTCCAAACAGAGCAAACGTTCGGTCTCTCTACCGCCCCTTACCACCACCACCACCATCACCCTCCCCTCACGTATACACATATAGACGGCCGCCGCCGCCGTCGACCATAATTCCGGCAACCCCTCCTTTTCTTCGGCGGCGGCGGCGGCGGCTCCCGCCCCTCCCCAATCCCCGAAACGAGGCGCGCGCGGAGAACACTGGCGTTGTGTCCTGCATACAAAACAGTCTTGCACGCGTTCCGCACCCGCCAAGCACGCACCGCACGATGCGGCGGCGTGTACACGTAACACACCCGCCCCCGCCGCCCCTCCCTGGTAATCCAGGACCTTTTTCCTTTCGCGAGGAGGAGAAAAAAAAATCATTCTCGTTGTCCTTTAGCCCTCCGCCGCACACTTTCCCCCCGCGCCTCCTCCCCGATACACTCCTCACCATCATCCCCTTCACCTCTTCCGTACGCACGTACGTATCCTCCACCCCTCCCCCCTCGTTTCTCTCACTCTATCCTCGTCGCTCTGTCTCTATCCGTCCATAGTGTATAATACAACCTCGTGTATCAGCTCTACATCGCCCTCTCGCTCTCTATCTCTACGTCTTTCGGCGTTTCCCTATTTCCTACTCGCCGTCACCGTCGTCGTCGTCGTCGTCGTCGTTGTTGTTGTTGTTCCGCGAGCGCGGGTAATCGATACTTTTCGAACACGTCTTGACACTAAAGTTCAACGGCGGCCCTGGCGTGTGGGAAAACGAGTTTTTAGCCGGCCCAATGTGGGGTATGTTTTTTTTTTTTTTTTTGGGGGGGGGAGGTGCGAGCAGTGGCGGCGTATTCCGCCCCTGTGAAACGGACTGTGCGTTTTCGTCCGAAAGCATTTCTCTTCGTACGTTTTTGTTCACGGGTTTTCCGAGGGAGGGGGGACTTTGTCTTTAAAACAGTCAAAAATCGACTTTTCGAAAACGGCCTTTTCCTCCCCAGCGCTGGCTTTGGGCGCGTGCAAATTTAAAATAGATAATTTGTAGTGAAATTTAGACCAAAGACATGGTGCGTAATGTGACATGACTATTTTCGTACGCTCCACGAGATTCTCGATAAACGTATTAAGTAACCGTGCAATCACAGACTTTTAAAACTTTTATGAAACGCGAAATAATGTAAGAAGGCCAATGGTAACATATTTAATTAAAACATATTATAATATACGTATGTGTGTGCATTTAAATGATATTTGTGCGAAAGGGCTTACGAATTATATATATATATATATATATAATAATTTTACATGTGACACAAAAACGTTTTAAGGCAATTAAAAATAAAAAAATAATGAATTCATTTTAAGATATAGATAATAAATTATACAACACATGAAATTGAAATTATTTAGCACTACACTGCCTATGCATTTTAATTACCTATTGTAATTGTTGACATATGCCAATTTGCAAAAACATTAATTAAACATTTTGATACGACTACTTGTGCCTTATTGCACAGTACACAGACACTATACAAATTATATTTTGTTGTTATTCGTATACAATTAAATCTGATAATCACCATTAATAATTAATTATAATATTAAATCTATAACAAGTAATATCTATTTACCTGCAGCCAATTGAGAACGAAGTTTTTCTAAATCCAAACTTATAAAAACGTATTTATGGCTTATGCTCAACAATGGTTGACGATAGATTAAGTGGACTAGATATGATAGAAATTGAGCATGAATTGACAGAACAATTAAATGTAATTGATAATGCAAAATACTTTGCTAATATTAAAGCAAAAAAAAAAAAAAACAAATTTTCAATATTTTTTTTGTATATACTTATTATGTATATATTTAACTGTTTAGTATTATATTTAGGTTGAATTTTGAGTTTTTAAATATTATTAAATCCTAAATGAAGAATTGGATTTATTTTAATATAGCTGTGTTTTTTTCTTTTTTATGGGGTGGAAGGTATTTATATTATATATTCCAAAAATATAAATGTATCACATAAGTGTAAAAAAATGTAATACAATTAGCAAAAAGGGAGAGGATATTTATTTTATTACCCTTCTGGATCCATCACTGTTTAAAGGTCGGCAATTTTTGATATTGCACCGAGTGGCGAAACACCAAGAGTCGGCCATGCCCCTCCCACACTGCCCTTATTACATGTCACTGCCACTGTACGGCGCACTACATACGTGCACGATTCCTAGCTGTTACAGTGTTTGCTGAAAAAATAACTCAGCGATTGACCCAAAAGTAGTCTTTTTCGAGCCAAATATTTTTAGTATGATCTTCTTTATATGGTATGATGTACTAAGTAAATATGGTACAATTTTAAGTATCACTATTTTGATTTTATTGCGCAACCTGCTCTGACATGCCAGGTTACCTGGCTACGATTATAAGCTGTTAAATAATAATTATTAATAGTGATAACGTTATTGATGTATTTCAAGTTTCAATAGAAAATTTTTTTTTTTAAATACCTACTAAATATAATTTATTAAACATTACCTTTTTTTTTTAAAAAAAAATCTTTTTTGTGTTCATGTCCTTAACAGCAGGGTGTCAAGATACTTGCAATTTCGCTCAGACATTTCTTATACAACATAGGTGAGAACTAAGAAATAATGTTTTTAAATCCGATCCCCAAATTGGTGAAAAAGGAATAAGATTTTGATTTAATACGTTTATTAATTCATTTTGGTTGTTTATTTGTCGCTACAGCTGATGGTGTTTGCAAAAAAAAAAAAACGACAGTAACCAATAACTAAATTATTTTTACTACACCGATGAAACCGAGTTATTCATCTAGTATCATGTATGTATAAAGAATTTTATTAAAACAAATTTGCCAAAAAACTTTTAATTGTAAAAAAAAAAGCCACCCTAAACTATAACCTATGCTTGGATTGCCTGCCAAAAACGTCACTGTGCGAGAGGTGAGCACACACCGGGTGTCATAACTCCGGAGGCTCCGATATCACGTCTAATAATGTTTGAAATTTTAACAATTGACATATTTGCGATTTAGACTCTGAGCGGAGTGAAGAAGCTCATGCGCTTTTACAATGATATTTATTTCCCCTCATTCTTATGCGAACACTTTTTCGTATAGAAATACTTGTCCAAAATTTTTGACTAGCAACATTTTGAATCACAATTTGCATCTGAACGATATTTTTAAGGGGTTAATATTCGAAATTCGCATTTTTTTTCAAAGGGTTATCACATTATAAAATGTATTTCGACATAATTTTATTTTTTGATTGTTTATGTGTTTGCTATAGCAAATTTAATAACATCCAATTGATTCGTTGAATATGGTAGGTAACCATAGTAACACAATAGTCAATAAATGTTTATTTTTCAATTATAATTATTTTTAACGTTAGTGATTACCGTAAGTAACGATAGCTTATGTTCAGAATCGTTTTATTGGTGAAATGATTTATCTTTCTTTTAAATTTAAATACATCCACCGAATCACAACGCTGGAAGCAAAGAATACCCATGGTGCAAGGTATGGCAGGCTTTTTTTAAATATTAATTTATAATACGACATTTATATTTATTCATTTTAATTTTGGTGAGATAACATGAAAACGCAATACAGTAACTGGAAACTAATAAAAAGCTTGGCGTACGACATGATAAATGACGAATAAGCGACGTGTGAAGGGGAGAATTCGCAAAGAAGTAGGATATTTGGAAGAAAATATTAAAAAATATGTGTGCCTGAAAGAGGAAGTAAGAAAGATTCGGAAAAATATGACTGCGATCGGAAAGCCCGGAGGGATTAAGAATGAGAAAAATAGGACCGCAGTTACGAAGAGCACATTGAATGCCGAGTTCAGCGGCAGCAAATCGGAAGATTTTACGTATATAATATTGATTTTTGAATATTTTCGTTATGTTTATGCATGAAATGTGTGCGTGCTTTGGAGTCACGCCAAATGTATTGTGCGAAGGAGAGGCGGTAAAAATGAATCTCAAAGGGGGGAGGGGTTATTTAGGTAGGCGCGGTATACGCAATATTGAAATTGTTCGAAAACACCGAAAAACGAAAATAAGGTTAACATTAACGTCAAAACTGTGTAAAGATCCACACTATACTAATTGTATAAAGTGAATCTTTCTCAGAATAAAAGGTGTTTTAAAATAAAGAACAACGATTTTAATTTAGAAAAGACACTTGTCTTATACTTAACAAAACAAAAATCACAAGTAACATATACAACAGTTTACAAAATTATGATATACAGTTTTAAGATCAGACAAATTATATCAAAGAACGTAAAGCTCAGTCTGGATAAGATGTCTGTCGGAAAGCGTCTGCTCTGTCCTGGGCTCCTTTATACCCTGCCATTGACGTCATCATGAGAATTGCCCTCGATTCTATTTTGAAAATAGATAGTTGGCTCGATATGGCGTGTGTGTTCGTGGAATTGTTGTTTTCCATTTAATATACAATAAGTGTAATAAAAGTATTTTTATACAATTTCAAGGAGAGCCAAATAAGGTGACGTTAGCATTATAGAGGTGATACAGAGATACAGTGATATATTGTTTTTAATGAGGCAAATATATTACTTAGAATAAGAATATTAAGACAATAACATATTATTGGTGTTTTGATTATTACATAATATATGGCACGTGTGGGATCGTTGCAACTGATTATACGATTTCAAAATTTACTCAGCAAAGATTTGACGATGTATATGAAAATGTTAAAATAAATGTGAAAAACGAGTATTCAATAATTATTATCGTTGATTTTGGAGCACAAATCATCAGATGGATTTCAAAATCAACCCCTACCATTCCTCCGGATAATTCAAACCAGTTATAGCCATGTTTGATGTTTGACATTTTAACGTTCCGCATAATAATATAGTGTGGGAATTTAGAAAATACGAAAAAAAGATGTTTTGGAAATTTGTTCTTAAAGCCGGTTTTTAAAACTAGAATTGTGGAATGTTTTTTGAAAGATTAATGGTTCCCAACGTGGACGCTATCACATCACATTTTAGGCATTTTTAATATCGATTGGGGGGGAGGGCTTTTTATTGAAAGAGGCTCTGTTTGGAGGTGATTTAAATGATATTTTTATCTAAATTGACAATCGTCAAAATAAAAATATAAATCATTAACAAATTAATTTCACTGATAATGATTGGCAAATGTGTAATATTATACCGAATTGTGTGTGTGTAGTTGGTATGTATAATGTATATGTAGATTAGAAATATGTGAAAATGGAATTAACTGGTGCTGACATTCATTGAACCAAAATATAATTTCATTAATGGGAATACACCAACCTCAATGCAGCCCTAAATCACATGATTATTTTTTGTGTAATTATTTTATATAATCAAAGTCAGTATAATTATATTTTTGGTAAATATTATAAATTATACGTAATCATCGTCAAGTAGTTTTAAATACTTATATTTTTTATGTATAAAAATTAAACAACCTTCATTAGCTATTAATAACCGTGAAAGGTCGTTAGTTTAAAAAAAAATTGATCTGAAGGGAGGTGGTGAGCGGTTTTTGGAAACCAAAATGGGGCGTCGATTAAAAAAAAAAAAAAAAAAAACGTTTGGAAACACTGTTTTAGGTTATAAATTTTCGGTGGTTACCGTTATAGTAATAACGATGTATAAACCGTCGGGGAAAACATAGTTTTTCGATTGTTTCTTATTATCTTCTTTTACTTTTATTTTTGCGACCGTAAGTGCTTTCACCCCTAACGTCCCCCGATTTTAACGTCACCGCAACGAACGGTCGACAGAGTCGGAGGAGAAAAAGCGACGAGTCACGGGCGTCGTCGTCGGCGGCTGCAGACGTGACGCCTCGATTGTATTATCACGTATTATTATTGTTGAAAACGACGACGCGTCGAGTGCGCGACAAGACGGGTAGTTACGATGGGGGGAAAAACAAAAAAAAAAAAAAATGAAAACTTAAAACCTCGTTTCCTACGACGGTAATTATACAGACGACGACGATATATATATATATATATATATATATATATATATATATTACATATAGGTATGTATATATAATACACCTGTTGTACAGAAGTATATATTACGTACGACGAAAGAAAATAACAAAAAATAAAACAGCGATGACGCGTATTTTAATTAGCCATGTGTGTGCGTGTTTGTGTGTGAGTCGTCATCTTAACTATTTTTATTATACGCGTCTGTCGCCGTACACAACGTCCACGCGTACGTGTGTGTGCGTGTCAAAACCAGTATTATATTATACGTATAATGTAACGTACGTGCAGCTTAAGTATTTATATGCATGCGCGGTGCAGTGTGTACCGCTTATTTAGTACATATTCAACGAAAATATGTATTTCGATATTGAAATAAACTGATAGAACCGATAGAATGTCTATATTGATTAAAATTTAATATAATCAGGGCTCATGTATCATAACTAGTTGTATATGTATATTATTATTATTATTATTATAATTATTATTTTTTTTTTTGAGAGAGAGAGAGAGAGAGAGAGATCCTAGGGATACGACAAGGCGACATTTTTACGCGGATACATATTGATTGCGGGATCAAAATGTCCCCCAGGAAGTTTTTATACACTCGTTGCTTAGCTCCTCGGAACCATCGCTTCGCTCAGTTCAATTCATAGATAGTTCTCGACTTTGGAATATTTCGGTTTGATAATGGATGTTTATCGATAAGATCTTCAGTAACCAAAAAAAAAGGATCATTATGTCGACACGGATCAAAATGTCCCCGGGGGATATTTCGATTTACTTGGATACTTTTTAATCTACTTAGAAATTTAAATTGTTTCACAAACCTGATTGAAATGTCTCGAAAAGAATTAACCGTTGTCTCCACCGGATCAAAATGTCTCCTAAATTTTACCGGATCAAAATTTCCTATTACCTAGAGCAGTGGTTCCCAAACTTCTTCAACTACGGAGCCTTTTTTTAAGCGTTATTTTCTCCCGGAGCCCCAAGAAATATTTAATGTTAAGTTTGATTTGCCTTTGTTCTATGATACATAATATAAAGTATGTTCACCCCTTTTCTGAGCATAAAAATGGAAATATTTTGGTTTTTTCTTTCGTAATGTTCAAGTCACTATAACAACAATGTGTTCTCCATAACTTTTTTTTCATTATATCACCTTTAGGATGATATTGTGGCATAACAAACAATTATTATTATTATTATATTATTAAATTTTTATGGCAGGGAGCCTTTGTGAAAGAGTTGCGGAGCCCTAAGGGCTTCGCGGAGCACAGTTTGGGAACCGCTGACCTAGAGATACCTACCTGAGTTATACATTTGTTTCAGATAAATGTACGAAGCTAAATGAGAAATTTTATGTTGCATACTTCGAAGCAGGAATGATATTTTCCTATTTTGCCGATATTATTTTTGCATATTTAGAAATTTTCTATTTACTATTTTGATTTTTTGAGTTTTTATCAATTCCGTAGCATTTAAAATATTTTTTCTCAATCATATCAAGTAATATAATTATTATAGTAGTATTTATTATTTATTTTTTAAATAAATTTATATTAAATTAACATTATTAATTAATTAGTTCTTCTTATGGTACGAGTTACATAATATGTAAAAAAAATTATAAAAAATAATAAATATTATTTATTTAGCATATTTATATCACATAGCAATGTGATTAGAATATTACTATTTTTTTTTTTTTTTTCAGTACAAATGCGTACCACGAGTCGTCCACGATACGGTTACCAATATAAAATTATTCAATATTTTTTGAATAATAAGAATGTGATTTTTTTATTTTCTTACTTCTTCTTAAACGAAGCGAAGTAGCTTATACGATTATGATTTTACAATGACGTTTAATTTTTTTTCTCTACCTGGAAACACTTTTTCGTATACGGTTACTTGTCAAAAAGTCACGATCAGTAACTCTATAGATTATAAATCACACCGATATGGATCTTTAGATTATTCCTTGTATTCCAGAGTCATTTTTGTTAACTGGTTTATTAAAATATTTTGTATGCTGAAGAAGCAATCGAGATAAACCGAAGTCACTGAAAAATATTGCGAATTGGCTACCATAGTTAGTGAATGATTTTCCGTAATTAGGACTGTATTATTTATTTCTACTAAGGATCTGAATAATGTTCTTCAGATATTTCTTTACTTAGTCATTTTTTTTTTGAAGTTGCAATAGTTTTGTTTTTTTCTCCTGGTATTTACTATTGTTGCAATCATGACATTAATTTTGGAGGGATAAACTATAGAGCTCCCCCCTCCTCTAATGCGTTAAATTATTTATTGAAAATGTCGTGGAAATATAAATATAGACAGAAAATAATATAAGAAATGTTTGGGTGCAAAAGAACACTTTATTCTCATCAAAAATCATTTGTTTCTGTTTTCAGCTAAGGTTTGATATGAAACTGACTGAGTACAATATTTATATTGTGTGTCATATTGATAAACTTCATAACTCTTAAGTGAATTTGTCTTATATAAACTGAAATACCACTCTGAATCGTTTTATTGAAGAAATTATGCATAGATTCTGTAATGTTTAACACACCCACCACGACTCGTCCGACAAGCGAAGAATACCCACGGTGTGAAATATGCGAGACTTTTTGAAATTTATTTTAATTTTAGTACTTAAAATACTTGTGTATCAATGTACCAAAGGGTCTATAATTATCATCGTTAATACTTAAAATGGAATAATTAAAAAGCCGTTTTTTTTCGAATTTCCATTGTAATAGCTATGACAAAATTCACTGAAATATGACCCGAACAAATCCTGCAGTGAAAACGGGGTGTTACGTTCTCAAGGCGGCTTGAAAAAACGAAGACATATTTTAACAACTCTAAAAAAAAAAAACCACCGAATGAATGCGATTTTTCGACCCAGAAAAAAGTGACGAGCGTGCTAGACGGATCACCCTGTATAATATGTAGTTATTTTTACAATACGAGCGCTCGGTATAAAAATCGAAAACGAACCGAATCCTTTTACCGATTTCGTGTATTCGACTTACGACCACGACGACGACTCCGATGCGTGTTAGGGGCACGACCGACGATATGACTATAAGCGTGCGGATGGATGGGGAGGGGGGGATCGAAGCGTATTGTCTGCAAAGTTTCACGTGGGAGTGCGACGGCGGCGGCGACGACGACGACGCCATACTTTTCTTTTGTAGTGCATAGAGTACGTGTGTGTGTGTGTGTGTGTGCTGTATAAATGTACGTGTTCGCGTGTGTATATGTGTGTGTGTGTGTGCGTGTTTGTGTATAGGTGTGTTCGTGCGTGTACGTGCACATGTGTGTGTGTGTGTGTGTGTGTGTGCACGTGTATGACGTAGTAGACGACGTTTTTTGAAACGAGCAAATGAGAAACCCAGTCACGGACACACACGAGGTTGAATGTCACCTTGCTCGTCGTCGTCGTCGTCGATTGTTGTCTGTCAATCAATCCGATAATAATATATAACCTCCGTAGAGACGGTTCGGAAAAAAAAAATAAATAAATAAAAAACAGAAAAAAAAAAGGCATAGACGAAAAAAAATACACGTCCGTCGTCGCGTCGTCGTCGTCGACGCACGAATAAACACACTGCGTTTCCTGAGAATTTTTCAAAATGAACAAAAAAAAAAAAAAAATTGGAATAAGAAACGAAACCAGAAATAACCTAACCCGAAGACACTGGAAACGAGTTTGATGGGAAAACTTTCGCGTAAAGTATACGTGACGACGGCTGCTGCCAAGGGTGGATTAACGAATAGGTGAAGCAGGCCCGGGCTTAGGGGTGCCATAATTTTAAGTTGTTTAAAGGGTGGTGCCTAGAGATGGCAGTAGGAATTTTTTTTTTTTTTTTGTGGGGGGAAGGGCAAGCAAATATATTGGGAGACCATCACACAGATTTTTCTGCTTTCGTTATGTCTTTCTGTAAAAAAGAAAAATAAACACGATGGAAACACATCTGTTTTACTTTTGTCTGTTATTATACATTTTTTCTTTTAAACGTAATTTATTCAATGCAAAATTCATGGTTAAAAAACCGGACATACCTCGCACCATAGGTACGCTTCGCTCCTCGAGAGGGAGTTAGTAGTGTGTTAAATTGTAAAGAAACAATATAAATTATTTCTTCGACAAAATTTTTCTGAATGGATCAGTTTATGTAAGACAATTTTACTTAAAAATTATAAAGTTAATAAATAGAGTTACATTTTCAAAATTTTCTTGCATCATTTTTTTTTTTTTTTTCATGTTATTGTCTATCTAAACTTAAATTTTAATGAAGTTTGAGTAAAAAAAAAGTTTTAAAAGTATTTTTGTCAAATTTTACGCAGTTTTCCCACTGATTTGAAAAAATAAATATTGAAAATTTTAAAAAATTAACTCTTCAAAGTACCGTTTTGAGGAGAATTGTAATTTGAAAAATTCTGTTTGAGACTTGTGGACAAATATTTCTGTTCAAAATTTTATACACATACAATTTTTTTTGGATATGGACTTCTTTACAAAAATTTTAGTAATATACCTGTAAATCAAAAAAATAGTCTCGGAACATACAAGCACTTAATATTACTTTCATGCCAATTATTTTATCAAAGTAAAGCTTCATTTTAAATCGCAATATTTTCATTTTATAAGATTTTCTGTCTTCAGAAACTAGAAACTCGTGGAAATACTATAAAACTTTCGAAAAATTCATAAAAATACATTTATTTAGTGTATTGAACAATTTTAATTTTAACCATTTAATTAATAATTTAATTTATTGAATATCGTCAAAACGTCCTATATCCATTAAATCAAAATCAAAATAATAATTATAATAATAATTTTCCAAGGAAATAGGATAATGTATGAATGTTTGACATATTTAACGTTACTGGCTAATAACGTTAATATTGGTTAATTTTTCAAAGGATTTGGAAAAAAGAAAGTAGAGAATTTTCAAAAATCAAATTTTTTAAATTACCATAGTGAAGACGCTTATTTTTTGTGTGTGTTTTATGATACTGAATGAAACATTTGGACGAGCAATTCTACTTGAAAAATGGTTTACAGAATATAAAACTAAATTTAAAACTAAGCTAAATGCTCCCCACCCCCCAAAAAAAGCGATCAAGATAATATGCCATGTATGGCGACGAAAATTTGATCTAGGTATTAAATGGGCTCGAAAAGATATATTATCAAATTTCAAATCCTCACTTACACACTTAGATGTAAACATGCAAACTCATATAATTCCGGTCTCTAATCAAAGACAACGGTGCGATAACAAAACACGTCCGATATTGTCAAAAACCACTTGTTGAATATAGAAATTATGATGAGAAGTAAATTTTGAAATACTTTATCAATAATTAAAGTGCATCGACTGAATACGTCCATTATTTTGAATTGTATTAAAAATATAAATAATTGTATTTTATTCAATCGTCCAGAAGTATCTTATTTTTGCACTGAATCAACCCAAGATCGGTAGTAATACATTTTTTTGGTGCAACCACGAATAATTTAATATATTTGATGACACGAAAAACCAATAACATTGGTATGCAATATGCAATTAATATCCTATGGGATACAAAAATCGTGTCACTATATACGTGCCGAAATCCCAAATCGTTTTAGCATACCATCAATTTAGCATCACAAAACGTCTGCAAAATTAATAAAACGTTTTTATTTGTTATTATTCTAATAAACACGCTGTGTTATTAAATAACTTACAGTGCAAGTCGATTTTATATTAAATAAACATTTTTCGTGTTCACTAGATGACTCAGATTTTGACCTCGATATTGAAAAATAATTGAATTTGTTATTATTTTTATTTATTTCATCGTTAATGAAATATATTTAAGTTTTAAGTGGATAATTTTATTTTGTCACAATATAAATTAATAAAGGAAACAAATGTTCATTTAATTAACATAACATGTGTCATAACATTTATTCAATATGTTCTATTCATACTTATTTTTATAACATATTATATTCGGTATAAGAACAAGATACGATTTGCACTGTTTTTAATGTGTTGTGAAAAATTAAAATCTAATAATAACATAATCATGTTAAATATATTATAATAAATTATCCACTAATATAATTATACGTTTTGAAATATATATATATATATATTCTATACAGAAAAAACAATGCTTTTTTATTTTCTCCTAATATGTAAATTTAGACATATGTTTGGCATTGGTTTGGAATTTCATCCTTCTCACTTTGAAAGGCTCAGAACTGTCTATATTAACGTGTAAAATTAAAAATGGATTTTGTAGTTTTTTTAATTTCGAAAATTCGCCAAGTATTAATTGTATTATGCTATTCAGTCATATAGATTATCGTTAACTGTGCCAGTTTATTTTCTATAATATCTTTAGGAAATTTGTGGACTTGAAAGAAACTTGTTTCACGAATGCGTATCAATCGAAAACAACCCTTATATCGTTTTGATAACCACCCTCAAACGACACCGTTTCCCTCGTCGGGCGTTTAAAAACTTCCTCGATCATTAGGGCATTTAGATGTAATTTGGATTATTCTGGAAAGTTTACTCTACGATGCTCGTTTCGTGTTTTCGAACGATAAAATAAAAAATTTAATCTTACACATTTTGAGTCATTATGTAGGAAATGAGTTTTATGGTTTTGGGAGCGGTTTTTGACCTTTTCGGTTAAAAATTCGAACTGAATATTTTCATGATTTCATAATCACTTCATTTTTATATGTACATATATAACAGACTTTAGTAAATATTCGTTTTTCAATGTTTCAAATCAAACATTTTTTCTATGACATAATCTATAGGTTTTATCGAATATCATTTAGTAATACTAAAATTTGAAAAAATCTCGTCCGTGCATCATTTATAATTTTCAGAGTATTAAAGCATTTTACATTTTCTTTTTTTTTTCTAATTTTGAAGTTTTTACAAAATCACTTTTAAACGCGTTTTTTTGATGATTTTTTTTTTTTTTTTTTTTTGAGGTTAGCTCATCAAATTACCAGCCTTAGTGAACGCGCACCGTCGAACCGACACGATACCTGCGAAATAGCGAAAAGTCATCGAACTCGACCGAACAGCCGTTTGAATTTTATAACCAAACTAGTCATTTGTATAATTATAATAATATACGAATAAACGAGTTGTCATTTTTACAAATTAATAATTATTGTATTAGCGGGTTTTCACGTTTTCCGTTGTACGAGCAAACGAGTCGTCGATTTTCGGGTAAAATATTCTAACGAGCGACTCCGATTTATATTTAATAAGTGTCATTATCGTACAAATTATTATAATTTTTTTTTTTTTTTTTTTTAAATAAAGCATTTAAAATAAATTTAAATGATAATCATGCGAGAAAAAAAATTGTGCATTAGCCGTAACATTATTTTCAAATTTAGAGTTTCAATGTTGTTGTACTGGATTTTAATTAGAGTCATCAAATACATAATAATGAGGTTTCATTCGTGAAATCGGTTGCTTCCAAATTAACTCGAATTCGTGTGGAAAACACTGTTTAATTCTGTACGACAGACAACATGTCGTCGTCGTGTTGACGACGAAAAAAGGTCGTGAATATTCATCGGATGTGATCTAGAGATATTATTAGGACAAAAATCTATATATATATATATATATATATATATCTTACAAAAAAAAAAAAAAAAATTGACGTACAGCTAGTAAACAGACTAGTAAGTCACCGTTGCAGTGTTCCGAAATCCGGAATATTAATTAACCGCAAAAAATGTATACAGGGTGTTTCGGACGCTTCTATATGATCTGACAAATGCAATGACATTTTTATTTATTTATATCGTTATTGTTATTATTATTATTATTTTCAACATCACAAAAGTTTTGCATCACAGCAAATAACGTAACACCTTTTTTTTTTTTTATTATGTACCCAAATCTTTAAATTTCAAATTTTTTGCTATAGTTTTTTGTGATTTTGTAAATTTTGTAAGCTTGATTATTGAAAAAATAATTGGTGGGAAAAAGTCTCATAAAAATTTTGGCATTTATTTATGATGGTTTTTTTTTTTTTTTGAAGATGTAAATTTTTGTTGTGCGTGAAACATCGAATGTTAATAGATTGTACGATGAATAATTCATATTTTCGAAAAGTTTAAAAATCATATTAAATAAATGACTAAATTTTATGAGAACATTTAATCACTATATTTTTTCTAAAATCAGGTTTACAATATGACTGTTTCGAATTTTTTCAAAAATAATCGTAAAAATGTTAGGCGTTAAAAAAATATACGTTATTGATAAAACAGAATACTGTAGTAATATTAAAAAAAAAGTATGTAATTCTTACCTTAGGTATTCTTCATTCATCGAGGAGGATGTATAGAGTTTTAAAAAAAACGATAAATTATATCTTCAACAAGATGATTGTGCGAGGAGCTTTTCATGATTAAACACTACAATAACATTGCAAGTTGTATTTTTGTTTATGTTTGAATTTATTTTATTTTTTGTTTCAAAGCACATCAAAACACAATACAAACATGAAACACTTTATAAAAGTACAATGTTAAATCCAACATTTTAAGAATGCTAAAAAATAGTAAGGAAAGTAAAAAATTTGAAAACATATAAAAATTATCGACTGACAAACGTGCGAATTGATGAAGACACTTATAAAATATTATAATGAATCACTCGGTCTTTAATAGAGACATTTCGTTGGGCGGTTTTTATTGGTTTCATTTGATTCTACGGTTTATTCATATTTCATTATTAAATCTATTTGCTGTATGACCAGATCTCGTGAGTTCATGCGCTAAAAACCACTCTAGTGTTTTCGCATAGAAGTATACACTGCTCTCTCGGACAGTTTCGGAATCCGAAAAATTTAAAAATTACTAATTGAACGAATTATCTGTATAAAATACAGTGGCGCATTTTCAAAGATTTCCTAGGGTGGGTCCAGAAAATGATTACGAATTTCAATGGTATTATTTTTTATTATCTAAAAAACAATTTTTAAGTGTATTAATTATTAAATATGGCGCAATTTCAAAAATTCGTTGTAAAATAGAGAAAAGTCTAACAAAGTCCAGGACCTTTCCAATAATGACTGACAAATTGAGTAGTACATTTTTTCAGAAATTTTTTAAGAAGTTGCGCCGTTGAGTATTTTGGGTGGTGCATTTTCAAAAAATTTTTGTAAATTAGGGAAACGTCCAACAATTTCCATGATCTTTCCAACAATGACCAACAAATCGAATAGTACTTTTATGAATTATTTTTTGAACTGTTTTAAATTATGTAAGAAAATGCAAAAAAATTATAAAAATATAAAATATAATCCAACAAACTTGGGAACCTATCCAACATTGACCAACAAACGACTAACAAATTTGTCGGATAGGTTTCGTTGATGACTGTTCATGTTTCGCCGCTAACTTCACGGACGTCTGTACATTATCTTTACTGCGGAGAATTACCATTACTGCAGAAGACGATTTTATCAAACCAAAAAACAGAATAATGGTTGAATAACGAAAAATAATAATTCTACATATTTTATTATTATTATTATTATTATTTTAGTACATATTTTGAAACATAAGACAAATAACGTATGCAAAGAGATTTATCGTGCGTATCACTGCATATAATAAAATATAAATATCGGCGTCTGAGAGGGGTCAAGATCCCCTGGACCCTCCCCGTCAATTCACCACTGAGTGAAAATATAAAGTCGTGAAATCGTACCGAAACGCCCTGTATGCTATTTTAGGCAGTGCATAATACGTGCCGTAACGTCGCGTACACACGTTGTGTGTGCGGATAGAAACAAAAAAATAATAAATATCGTCAAACGTAGTGTCAATTCGATTTGAATTAGTTGAGCGTGTGCTCCATAACCGAAAAAAACACACACACACACATAAATTAAATGAAATCGCTAATCGAGTAGGTTATAGGTATTTCCTCGACACGGTAAAACCTATCTCATAGTACAGTGTTATTATCCGTAAACGTTAATAATAATTATAGACTACGCAATAACTGTTATATAATATATATATATTTTTAATTTCAACGTGGGTGTAAATACCTGTTGTTCGGTATATTGTAATTGTTTATTTTTCAGACAAACGTTCGAGTTACCTATTACAATTTTTACTCACGTTCCACTCTCATCTTCTAGGCTAGAAGTGGGGGAGTGACGAGATTCGATATAATTATAAATGAATATAATAAATTTCGATAATGTTCATTAAACGCACTATTTGATAATAATCGTTCTATCATTATTGTAATTCGACGGAGAAAATCATTTTATTTGACACAAATTTACTGTAATTTGTGAAAAAATGCTTCTAAAATATAAAAATATAAGCCGGACATACTTTGCATGATGGGTGTTCTTCACATGACGAGTATTCATCGCACCTTGGGTGGGATTCTCTTGGTGATTGTATTAAATTTTAAAGAAACGATAAATAGTTTCTTCAATAAAACGATTCTGAGTGGAGCTTCAGTTGATACAAGATAATTTTATTTAAAAATCATAAAGTTATTGCCATTTTCGCGTTATTACCATTACGAATTTTCGCGCTTGAAAAGGATGTTTGTTTTTTATACAATTCGCGTTGACCCATAAAATATTCATTTGCATTATGATTGCGAAACAAAGAAAAAAGAATGTCATACATTAGTGGATATGTTGAATTTTAAAAAAGCGATAAACCATTTCTTAAACGAGATGATTCTCAACGGAAGTTTAGTTTATTAAAAACAATTTTACTTAAAAATGATGAAGTTTGTTATGATAACAAATAAAAAAATGTATTTTTAACTCGGCTTATATTTCAATATTAAATGAGAAAATTCATTTGATGAGAAAAAAAAAGTGTTATTGTCTATCTATATTTACATTTTCGTAAAGTTTGGATAAATAAAAATATAGTTTCCGATTCTCTCTCGTCAAATTTTGAATAATGTTTTCCCAAATTTTGTAAAATCTATTGAGAATTTCAAAAACTGACCACTTTAAAGTATTATCTATAGAGACGAATTCTGATTCAAAAAGTTACTGATCGAAACTGTTGAACAAGTGTTTTCGTAAAAAATAGTGTTTAATGAAAAGAAATAAACGTAACTGTAAAAAGACTAGATTCTTCTCTCCAAGCTGAATATAGAACTTTTCTGAGAGTGTAAAATCACGGAAAAATGCGCTCTATATAACATTAAAAATCAGAAAATAATATGCTAATTTATACGCACATTTATAAAACAAAATATCTGATCTATTTTCAGTAAGATATTTTCTTGATTTACTCGCACAAAGTCGATAGCAGTTCTTCCACTCTTAACGAAATATTACTGTCCAGTCACCAGAATTGACATTTTTATTTTACGTTTTGCTATTTATCATTAAAATTAGAGATTTTAATGAACTTGTGGAACTCACTCGACTGGGCAAGCTGTCTGGCAACATGTCGTAAATCTACGTCAACTAGTACCCAATATAATTCGTTGTGGCCGAATAAATGACTCGTTAATTTCGAATAATTTAAATTCCATACTTAGATACTCCGTGACGAGCGAATAAATAAAATATTGTTTTAAATTTTGAATTTGCGAAGCGACATCTAAAGAACTCAAATCAACACACACGAATCGAAGAAAGCAAAAAACCATTTTTTTTTTCTCTCACTGATTACAATAATATGTTCTAAGATCGGCTAAAGACAATAATATGCAAATACTAAGGATTCCGAGCTCCAGTTATTAGATACAATTACGACATTAATATATTATAAATAATATAAATTTAATATTACAATACATATATTCGTTATTTATCAACGGAGAGGATTTTAATTTAAATAAATATTTTTAGACTGTCCGAATACCGGAAAGTGTTTAATAGATGGTACTACACTTTTATTAGATTTTGAATAATTTGACGCACATTTTATTTTAAACATTTTACAAATAAATACACGTCATGTTCTTTATTATTTAAATATTTATTGAAAGTATTTTACAATGAAAAAAAAAAATGAAGTGATTCTGAAATTCCATACTGATGTGATGGAAAAAAAAAAAACTCCTGTCTTTTATTTATTGATATTGAGACACTATTATTGATGTTGAATGAAAATTTCTAGTTTTTAATCCAATAAATGGAGTTATTGTCAAAATCAATTTTATGAAAATCTCAATACTTTGTAGTTTTAACTCGACTTTTCGGTAGTTTCTCATTGCTTTTGGAAAAGTATTGAACATTTTGAAAAATGACCACTTATTAAAGTATCACCGGAAATCCGATGTGTGATCTGAAAAGTTGCTGTAATAACTTTTGGACAAGTATTTCTATACGAAAAAGTGTTTCGATAAAAGGGGATGGGAAATAAACAACATTGTAAAATAATTAGTTTCTTCATTCGACGAGAAATCTAAAAATTATGTACCTTACCATATTAAAACAAAACAAAATACATATTATTCCATAAAATTTTGTCACCTTTCCGAATTTTATTGCCCTCTGCAGCTGCATATTGTTCACAAGGCCTTAAATCCGCCTCTTACTGAATCAGCTAATCCATTTTTGTTCAGTTGTGAAGAACTAGATAAATGCAATTAATATTTTTATATAATTTGTGTTTTATTGTTTTAAATTATAATTGGTTTTTATGCGGAGCATATATTTATTTTTATGTTTCAATCGAATTTTCAATTTAAATATTACAAAATTGCGAATAAATATTTTATTAATTAATAAACAAAATATGATTTACATATTTAAATATCAAATTATATTTAATTTACTATATGAGATCTAGATTAAAAACAAAAATCCGGACGTAATTCGCACCATGGGCACTCTTCGCTCCTCGGTTGAGCTTTGGTAGGCGTGTTAAATTTTAAAGAAATCATAAAATGTTTTTTCTTCAATGAAACGATTCTGAGTGAAGCATTCGGTTTAAAAAGGAAAACAACGTTTAAGGCGTTTTTGTCAAAATTCAGGCAGTTTTTCCCAAATTCTTTTTTTTTTAATGTTTGTATTAAATTAACATCCGTTTCCTATGACTTATATCGCATTGCGCGCAGAACGGAATTAACGTTGAAATTCTCTCGTGTTAAAATCGAGTTTAAAGTAAAAAAAAAAAAAAAAAAAAATGGCATTTGCCGTATATTATACGACGTGAACGATAATTTTAAATTACAGCCGTTCGCGATATTAATAATTGAATTGCGAATTTCGAATGGAAAAAGGTCGACGTCGTCTAATCCCCGCGACCGAGCGCAACTAGTAACCTACGCGAATATTAACGATTTGGTACACAGCAACGGCGGCAACAATTAGTATGCAACCGTTGTTGTGTTAACGAATACAGGTACCCGTATCCGGCGTTTTAATCTCGACGACTCTCGCGTGCGCGATAAACAAATTTTTTTTTTGTTTATTTTATTTATGTTTTGTTTTGTTTGGTTGTTGTTTTTTTTTTTTTTTTTTGTACTCTTTTTCGAATCAACAGAGTTTAAACATATGTTTTACGGCAAAAACTATTATAATAATATTGTTATAATTGCAGTTCAGAATTTTTTGGACATATTTCTCCTTCTTTCTATTGATCTAAAACGAAGCCATAATGTGTAAGCTATAAAATATTCGATTTATGCTGCATACAAAACGAAACACGTGCAATTTTATTTTTATTTTATTAGCTATTTTTCGGATTTTTGGTACTTTTTAGATTCTGAATGAAGTGAAGAAGCTAGTGTTTTTACAATGATGTTTATTATTATTATTTATTTATTTTTTTCTATGTACAACTTTTCGTATAGAAATATTTGTCCAAAAGTTTCGATCAAATAACTTTTTGAAACCGGATTTGCCTCTAGATTGTACTTTAGAGAGGTCATTTTTTGAATTACTCAATTCTTCAATTTTTTTTTTTTTTTTGAGAAAACTACCCAAAATTTGACAAAAACGACACGGAAACCATCATTTTTTGATCCAAATTTTATGAAAATTTAAACATAGATAGAAAATCCTATAAAAAAGATTTTGGCGCAAGAAAATTTTGAAAAGGTGAAAAAAAATTTTGGACATTTTTTTTTCTTATATTATTAACTTCCTTCGTTCAGAATCGTTTTACTGATGGAATGATTTATCGTTTCTTTAAAATTTAATACGCCCGTCAAGAGAATACCACCCGTCGTGCGAAGTACACCCATTGTGCGAAGTATGTGCGTCTTTCTTTTTATTTTCATATTTAAACTTCTTCTTTTTTTTTTTTTTTTAATATTATGTTTTCACTAAACGCATTTAAAAGGTTAATATTAAAATCATTACTCGGGCTTGGGTTCAGTAGCGATATAATTTGCTATTATTATTTTAATTTAAAACGAAACTACATACGTATGCTATAAAAATTATTAGATTTATTCTTAATTTAGTTGATGCATAATAAAACAACTATCGGCAAGCTTTTGGAGCAAGAAAATTATGGAAATGGGAAATTATTTAGGTACACTAATTTTTTTCATCAAAAAATTATTTAAGATTCTGAACGGAGCGAAGAAGCTATTGTTTTTACAACGATGTTTATTATTTTGTCTTTTTTTTATGCTTACACGTTTTCGTAAAGAAATATTCGTCCAAAAAATTCGTCCAAAAACTTGTTAAAACCGGATATGTCTCTAGATGGTATCTTAGATAGGATGTTTTTCAAAATTCTCATTTTTTTTCTCGGAATTGAGTAAAACAACCCAAAATTTGACGAAAAAAAAAAACTTGTAGAGTATCTTCTATTAATCCAAACTCTATGAAAATTAAACGTGGATATATGAGAAATATTTTAAGGCAAGAAAATTTTTGAGAATATAAGAACATTGGAAATTTTTTCTTGACAATTTTTCATCACCAAAATTTTTATTTTTAGTGAAATTCTCTTCTTTTCTTTTTATTTATGTATTGGATTAAAAAAAGTAAGATTAAGTAAAGAAAAGTAAAGACAAGTGAAGTATAGGCAAGAAAGCCGGACATACTTCGCACATTGGGTATTATTCGTACCTTGGGTCAGGTACTCTTGGTAGGTGTGTTGAAAATGACTATTGTTATTGTTTTTTTTTTTATTATTAACATAATTCGCTCAGAATCGTATGATTTAATAAATGATTTATCGTTTGTGGTTTGAGTTTTTTTTTCTTGTATGAAATTCATATTTTTTACCAAACTGATGGCGCACAAGTCTTCATTCGAACTCACTTCTTCCTCACTATATTAAATTGTCGTTTTTCGGGTTAATGTCGTTCAGTGAAGTAATAATTTCTCGCTCGTTTTAATTGCTCCGAAGTCATCGAAATTAACGTCATAATCGTCTAAATTTGGCAAACTGGTTTTTTCATCTCGTTCTGTTCGGACCGATGACGAAAACGTAAGAGTACACAGACTTCTTCACTGACAACACGATTACGAAACGGCGATTAAATCAGAACAATTTTTCGTTTATTGCCTTCCACATAATATTTCAATAAAATCGTAAAACATTTTTATAATACGAACGAAAATAATCGTGACGAACTAGTTCAGAGGAGTTTTGCCCAAAATCGAACGCTTAAGGTCGCCAAACCCGGTTTGTCTTCATAAACGGTTCCCACTGTACTCATATCTCGCAACACGTATTGCTAACAAATCAAATACTGAGTGTTATAACAAAAATGTTAATTTTTTTTTGTATTTTTTTAGTATGGAAATACTTGTCGAAAAGTTCCGACCAGTAGTTTTGAATCATAATTTTCCTCTATATGGTACTTTTAAAAAGGTGGTTTTTCAAAATTCATTATGGTTTACTCAAAATTTTAGAAAAACTAACCGAATTTCAACAAAAACGCATTAAAAACTACCGTCTTTTAATACAAAATTAATGAAAATTTAAATTAAGATAGGCAATAATATGTGAAAAAGAAAATTGTAAAAGTTAATTTGATGAAGCTAAATCAGGTAATTAAAAAAATTTAAATTGTCTTTTTCCTAAAAGAACGAATCGACTTTTATTTCTCAAATCAAATATCCTAATTCCGAAATTTAGATAGGGAACATAATATTATAATATTATATATTTATACGAATTTACATAGATTAAAATTAATCATAGAATATTAATTTTATATGCTCGAAAAAGAAGAAAACCTGTAAACTGGATGTAATTCATATTAATTTATAATCTCGGCAATATTGCATTGTAATAATTATATAAATTTAAATATTTAACAGTTAATAATATGCACTCGATGAATTTCCATAATTAATTCATTGTATTTTATGAGTGTCTTCTATTTATTTTATGCTATGGCGAACCAATTACAAATCGTTATCGGTAATCAAAACTATTCCACCGTCGATTTTTAATTAGTGCAAAAATGTTGTTTCACAGATTTCATATCTTGAATTCGAGAAAAACTACTAAGCAATATTTAAACTATCATAACTATGGTTCTAGTGCACTTCTATCAAGAGCCAAATTAAACATGTTTAAATATAAATACTGAGCATATTCAGTTTATGCTTGAATAATAAATTGTTTACTTTTATAATCATTAGTAATAAAACATCTCAGAATAATCATTACAGTTAGATTTATACCCGAATATATTGGCTTACTTGAGAATCAAATTGAAGACCGTAGCCATGGGAAGGATTTCAGGGTTGAAAACCTTCCCAAAATGTATTTTTAAATTAAAATAAATAAAATTATGTAATAATAAATAATAATAATTACACGCGAAATTTCATAAAATTCGTGAAAATATAATCATTATTGTAGCAAACACATTTTGTTGACATTTTTTTTTGTCTTAATTTTTTTAGACAAAATACGTCCTTAAAAACTAACTCCCCCACAAAAAAAAAAAAAATCATGCTGACTTCAGCCTTGGGCAAAATACTCGATTTTTGGAAGGTCTTATAAGCAAATTTTTCTCAAGAAAATCTCCTAATAGATATTCTTATGATGTTTACTCAGAACTACCACCAGTTATATTTTTTAGTCATCAAAGGATTTGATAAACTGGAAACATGAGTTTAAAAATGCGATTTTCGCGAAAATTCAAATTTTAAAATGTCCGTAACTCATGCCCTAGTTGATGTACGAAAATTCGGTAAGGACCAATGTTGAAGCTCATATTATGACCATTCAAACTCAATGGGCTAAAAGCTTAATACCATTTTGGCTGCTGTCTAAAAACGGTAGAATTTCGATGGATTTTACCTTCACTTGATATGTCAAAAAAAAAAATCCCGAATTGGAAATTTAAAAGAGCCGGATATACTTCGCAAGATGGGTGTTCTTCGCACGACGGGTGGGATTCTCTTGACGGGTGTATTGAATTTTAAAGAAACGATGAATCATTTCTTCAAAAAAATGATTCTGAACGAAGGAAGTCAATATATAAAAAACAAATGAGAAAAAAAATATCCAAAATTTTTTTTTCACATTTCCAAAATTTTCTTGCGCCAAAACTTTTTTCATATTATTTTCTGTCTATGTTTAAATTTTTATATAGTTCGGATCAAAAAATGATGGTTTCCGAGTCGTTTTTGTCAAATTTTGGGTATTTTTCAATTTTTTTTTTTGAAAAAAAAATTGAAGAATTGAGAAATTCAAAAAATGATCTGTTTAAAGTACGATCTAGAGACAAATCCAATTTCAAAAAGTTACTGAACGAAACTTTTGGACAAGTATTTCCATACGAAAAGTTATACACAGAAAAAAAAACATCATTGTAAAAACACTAGCTCCTTCACTTCGTTCAGAATCCAAAATTTGTTTTATAAATACAAGACATGAAAAAAAAAAAAAAACAGAAATCGTAGAATTGAAATCGGTTTGTTATTAGAGTAATGGCTCTTTGTAAATAGGGCAAAAATATGCCAAAAAAGGCCACTTTTAGGCCTTTGGCGGAAGGGAAATACAACCGTATGGCTAAAACTGTACACAAAGACTTCTTTCCAAAGGTTCAACAATATATTAAACATAAATAAATATATTATATTAGGCTCGATTTGTATAGAACACTGTTAGAACACTGTTGTTTCGCTCTACGCGTGTACTACGTCCGCGTTTCGAACATTAACATACGAGTTTTTTCATATATCTGTTTTTTTTTTTAATTAATCGTTTTTTATTTTTTTATCTATACCAGGACACGTTCGCGTAAATAATATTATAATATGATATACGCGTGACGTTGACCAGCAGACGCCTTTCGCCGCCAGTCGCGTCCGAAGCTGGAAGACGTCTCACGCCCGAAGATATGCGTTTTGCAGATATATTACTGTACGCGAGTTCGCGAGTGTAGGTGTACCCGATTTATATATATATATATATGTATATACATGTAAAGCAAACTTGTTTTTTTTTCTCTCTTCCGACCGATCCATAATAAAAATAATAATAATGTGACACAGGAATTAATGCGTTGGACCGTCTCTCGGACATGTAATACGAAAGTTGCGCTCTTCGCCGATCGTCCATACGTGTATATTAAATATGTGTTTATACACACCACACACACACACACACACACACACATCACCATTACCAGATATACTCGTGTATTTAATATGACTGTGACCCCGTTTTCACAGTGTTGAGTGATATCAAGATAAATTTATTTCGATAAATTATGTAGATTGAAGTCTAGTGCCTGTATCTTATCTCGATAAATAACCCATTAAAATATCTAATTTGCATTTAAGATTTAAAACACGGAAACCTACATAAATATCTTGATAAATCTCTTGGAGTAATAAGCATAGGCATTATTCTTATCATCAATAATCGTTTAGTCATATTACACAAAATACATTAGTACAATATTATTATGTACTACGATTTACGGGATAATTTATTAGCATTGTCACCTCCTTTCTTGACCGTAAAATGGAAAAATTTGGAATTTTTCAGAGAAGGGGTTGTGTTTAACTCACTATAAGAACTGTATTTTCTATAACTTTTATTTCTTCATGTCACCTTAAGGATGTCCTGCGGTGATACAAACATTTTTTTTTTTTTTCAAATGAAACCCCTTCCCCCTGTTTTGACTACTGAATTTTATTCACTCAATTTTTCTGTAAATTTTGATGTATTGAAATAACAAATCTAACGAGTAGTTTATATTTTACAACATTGCGAATAAATTAGATGTTAACTGATAAAATCTCATATTCATAATAATTACGTAATTTGTTTGTAACAAAAATATGTATCCAAGAGACTATATTTTCCTCAATTATCCTTAAATTTGAATGATTCAAAAACAACTCATTCAATACATCAAAATTCACGTAATGTGAATAAATATTATTCATCCAGTGAGTTTTTATGTTCGCCCGCCGATAAAAACTTTTGAAAATTTCAAAAAACAGCCTTTTTGGTTTACCAAAGAGACGGAATTTTCTTTTAAAATATTAAGACGGTATTTTAGACATGAAGATTATATACCGACTTGATCACGTTTTGTAAATACACCAATGAGGTTTAACTGGCAAAACAAAATTAGTGAAATCATAGTAAATCAGTTTTACATGTTTTCGGTGATACAATAAATTTCTTAAGAATATATAAAGGAGAAAAAAAACGCCATAAGCACGAATCTATAACTTATAAACATTGTAAAATGTATCATTGTGGTATGGGGCGGTGGGAAGGGGCAAGAACGGTTCCCTCCCCCGTCGGTATGCCACTAATGCTAGTTAGTAGCGTAACTAAACGACGACGTGACGTAACAATACGTATAAACGGCATTATATTATTACTATTACTACTCGTTTTCACCTGTTTTATATAATAATATTATATACCTTCTATTATACGTATTTTCGTGCCGAGTTTCGAAAACTCTGAAAAATTTCCGACGCTGCAACCGCGGGAAATATCAAAAGGATCGGCCCGACAATAGGAGACGTCGAGCAGTAAATTTATGCCCGTGCGACAATAATTAAGGTGATAACGATTTTTCTACGTTTTTCTACAGCGTGTGCGGGTGGGTGACCGTGCCACCGCTGCCGCCGCCGGGCTACCGACTCTGGTTAAAACCTTATACCTAACCTAACTGCAGAAACACACACACACACACACACACACACATTACATACTCACACGACTATAATAATGACGTGTACGATGTACGGGTACAAAGAACGCGCCGGTGGCGGCGAGAAAAAAGAATATTATCGCATCGTGTATTCTGCTGTTTCGACGGGGCATATTTGTTGCGCGGGTTACACGAAATGTACGTCAGTGGTCGGCGAGTTATCTCTTTCGGATTCCGGATGTCGAAAAATAAAAATAAAGTAAAGTGAGATAAAGTAAAGTAAAGCAAAGATAAGTTAAGTATGGACAAGTAAGACGGACATAATGCCACACGAAGGGTAATATTCACTCCTCCAGTCAGATACTCTTGATGGGTCTGTTGAATTGTAAAAAAAAGATAAATAATTTCTTCATTAATACAATTCTGAGCGAAGTACGTCAATGGTATAATGAACAATAATAGTCATCATTTTAAACACATCCACCAAAAGCATCTGACCCAAGGAGTGAAGAATACCCATGGTACGAAGTATGTCCGTCTTTCTTCTCTATACTTTACTTATTTTTTCTACACTTTACTTTATTTTGCTTTAAATTGCTTCACTTTGCCTTACTTTGCTTTACTTTACCTAAGTAACGAAATGTTACTTAGGATTATTCAGATCATAATATATTATTATTATTATTAGCTCTTTTGCTCCACTCACTCAATATCTAAAACGCTAAAATCTATTTTTAGATTATGCATTTAATATTAATTATTACATAATATTATACTAAGACTTCGCATAAATTATCCCTAATGTTATTATTAAATTATTGTGTACTTAAAAATTCTGAATGTTGACGATTTAATATATTTTACAATGAGATCAAAATAATATTATTGGTCCGTAATTAAAAACATATTTCCCAGTAAGGATTTCTCCAAGGGGTACCCATGTACATATATATATATGGTGAACCTAGGGTTCCCCTTCCATTAAATACACCCCTGCGCATTAAGTTGGTATTGCAAGTTACAACATTAGTCTAATATGGGAATGCGATTTAATTGACGTGCGCAAACGAGTAGGTAGTCGTTTTTGAGATCAACATTTTTATTAGAGGGTTTATCGCGTTTTTCGTTGTGCGCGAACGAGTCGTCGTCGGTTTAGAGGTAAAAAATTGGACGCCGTGCGCAAACTAGTATCACCGATTTATTGGGACCAGTCTCCGGTCGAGACGCCGTGCGAACGACTGCAATGAAGTCGTAAAATTGTCAACACAAACACACACCAATTTCCGTGGTACGCAGTAGCCGCGCACACTCAATTATTATTGTCGTACCTACACATCTATCGGGTCTTTGGAATAATTATTTTTTATTCGGCCATAAATAATCGCCTTGTAAAACACACTGCCGCGGTGTATTATATCATATTATTTTATCGTGCTACACGCAAATTCCGAGGCAATTAATATTGATATCCATAAAAGTACACGAGAACTGCACGCGCCGTCGTTTTTCCTGAAAATCGATTACATTTCGATTAGACGTACCTAATCGTTTGGGATTTATACTAGTTTTTTTTAGATTCTGAACAAAGCGAAGAAGCTAGTGTTTTTACATTGTTGTTTTATTTATTTATTTATTTTTTTCTGTATACACTTTTTCGTATAGATCTTTTTATCTTTTGTTCCATCTTTTCTCAGTCCAAGCTTTATAAAAAGTTTTCTCATCACTTTTTTTTTTTTTTTTTTTAATTTTTCAGTTAATAGTAAAATATAAAATAAGCAGTGTAAAAAATAAATATTTTTTTTTGTTATCATAACAAACTAAATAATTTTTAAGTAAATTGGTTTTGAATTAGTTGAAGTTCCACCCAGAACCGTCTTATTGAAGAAATTATTTATTGTTTCTTTAAAATTCAGTACGCCTACACGAGTATTCCACCCGAGGAGTGAAGAATACATCCAGGGTTCGAAACACGTTCTTTTTAGATCATTTAAGCATTTTTTTTTTTTTTTCAATATTCGCTTGTAAAATCACGTTTTTAAAAGCGTTAAGCTATTGAAATTAATAAATTTTAAAATTTTCAAGTTTCGATTTTCTAGATCAATGAGATCTTAGCCTGTACCAACTAAATAGTACTAAGAGTTATTCAATGAAGAAGAATGTTTATTGCATAGTTCACTCTAATTTTCGCTGATTTTTTCTCACGCTCGCTAATACTGTTAATAATTTTGAAAAATGACCTCTAAAAAACGTACCGAATTTTGATACTGCACAATATTTTCAAAAATCCTTGTTTCACGGCGCTCGTGCTTTCGGTCGAATATTTCAATCTTTAACTCTTCCCATCGATAATCTACGGGACCTACGCTCCAGATTCTATGACGTATATTCCCTCGTCTCCCGGATTTCATGGTAAACGTAAACGTATCTCGTTATCGCACTATTGTGGTGTCTCGGATGTAATTTTGACGAGTGCTGCCTACGACGGACGGTGAAAATCGAGACGGCCGTCGAAAGGAGAGAATATCGTCGCGCGCGCGCGGCCGCCGCCGTGTGAATTTTTCGCAGAAATTCCGATGTTATACGCGGCGTTATAATATTATTATTCAAACGTTTCTATTGTCGAGGCCTCGTATGATAATGAGACGTCGGCGGCAGATACTATCATCGTCGTGTGTACAATAATAGCATGACAAACGACTTCGTTTCGTCCTAACACAAACACGAGATTATGACACCTATGACGTCCGTAATACCTGTTTACGACGAGTGGTGTGGAAATAACCCATGGAGCACGTGAAAAAAAAAAAGGAACAATAATCCTTTGGATTTCTCGGAAACATGACATATTATGTCTGAACTCGGAAGATTAAAATACGATATTTGCGCGAGGACTACTGGTGCACAAAAGTCACACACTCGCGATTTATATTTAAATATCTATTCACTGAACGATATTTTCACTACAGACTCGAAATCACTATTTGTAATCAATTCGAATAACACAAAAAAAGCCGGACATACTTTGCACGATGGGTGTTCTTCGCACGGCGGGTGGGATTCTCGTGACGGGTGTATTGAATTTTAAAGAAACGATAAATCATTTCTTCTATAAAACGTTTCTGAACGTGGGAAGTTGATAATATGAAAAAATAAATGAGAAAAAAAAATGTTAGAAAAATGTCCAAAATGTTTTTCTCACATTTCCAAAATTTTCTTGCGATAAAATCTTTCATATAATATTTTCTATCTATGTTTAAATTTTTATATAGTTCGGATCAAAATATGATGGTTTCCGAGTCGTTTTTGTCAAATTTTGGGTAGTTTTTACAAAAAAAAAAAAAAAAAAATTGAAGAATTGAGAAATTCAAAAAATTACCTCTCTAAAGTACCATCTATGGCCAAATAGCGGTT